>WYDI02034080.1:0-14219 GCA_009867235.2 Psittacus erithacus | reverse complement strand
GCCCTCCTCTGGACTTGTTCCAACAGTTCCATGTCCTTTTTATGTTGAGGACACCAGAACTGCACACAATATTCCAAATGAGGTCTCACAAGAGCAGAGTAGAGGTCAGGATCACCTCCTTTGACCTGCTGGTCATGCTCCTTTTGATGCAGCCCAGGATATGGTTGGCTTTCTGGGCTGAGAGCATAAACTGCCAGTTCATGTGCATATTCTTATCAACCAACACCCCAAGTCCTTCTCCTCTGGGCAAGAATATAAATGTTTTAAGTATACTGGGAAAAGAAAGATGTCTTTAGTACGGTACTGACAAAGGAAGTACTCTTGTGTGTATGGTTAGCCCGTAACAGAAAAGATTACATCCTGATTATGAGCATATTACAAAGATAAAATGAACACTTGAAAACCTGTTTTGTTTTCATCAAGTTGATGCCCATGATGAATGTTGAAACATCCTGTCAGCTTAAATGTCTGTGCGCTTCTACAAAGTTACATACTCTTATCCCATCAGCACACTCAGACAAAACCAAGCTTCTGCAATTTTTTTTCTTTATATATTTATGTATTTTTTTTTCTAAATTTTGAATACTGTCTACCAGTACTTGTACAAACTCATGTGATTTTGTTTGCAGTTTGGGTGTTGTCTGTGCCCAGAACATATTTTATTTCAAACTTCATAGGTTCATCAGGAAGAGTGTAGCACTAAGAATATAGGATATATGGATATAGCATTAAAGCCAAGGTGTCAGAATTTCACCTTGCAATCATAGCTGCGAACTCCTTTACTAGTCACATAATTGCTCTCTTTGTATATTTAAGAACTGTATGTATGTGGTGTAAACTAACCAAGCAGAATGCCAGCCCTTGCTCTGGCATATGATTACATTATGGCAACACTTGGCTGCTATTTCTTGTGGTACTACTGCTGTCGACCGAATTTTACCAGCCCGACATTGTTCAGTTCACCCTTGTAGCCAAACAAGCTACATAGTGCAGATTTTTATGGATTAAGGGAGAAGAAACAGTATTCAAATATTCTCCCTAAGCCACACCTCAAATTCCTGAACATTTCCCTGAGGGGGCTCAGGATTTATATATGAATGCCTACACTTTGAGGAACTGCTGCTCTTGAAATGGAGATTTCACAAATGTTCATTTTGCCTCCTGTAAATCTCTATGTTTTAGGAGCCCAGTATCAAAGCCTACTTGATTTTGTTTCCAACAAATTTAACAAGTACAGCAAATGGTAAAATTAGAATGCACTACTATTACTATATGCTTTGCCTCTGTAGGGCCTGAAAATTCCCATCTTGTATAAAGTGCAATTAAAAAAAAAAAAAAAAAAAAAAACCAACCAACCAAAAACCACAACAAAACTACCAAATAAAAACCCAAAACATACCACAAAAAAACACCTTCCCTTCACCACCCCAGGCTCACATAAGCAAGCTTGATAAACAGGTGAGGCTTTTCACTCTCCACAAAATATAAATACACTTCACTAGCACATGCAAGTATCAACTTAATAGGTAGCTACTGTATAAAACAGGCTACTGCTAATGTGCTTATTTGTTACATCCTTTTCCCACTAGTAATGTTTCAGAATATTTTTTCTCCATTAACTTGAAGTGGTATTGAAAAATGGAAAAAACACTGGAAGCGCAAAGATAATTTGCCTGCAAGACATAACTAATCATGTTGACTTTACAAATTTTACATCTGTGCTGAAACCCTGAATCCTCAGTTGACCTAAGAGATCTTCCAAGGCAGAGAGAAATCAGCGGATTGTCAACAAGGCCATTATGCATCAAGCTAAGCTCTGTAAAAATACCACTTACTAGAAGATATTTCCTTTCCTTTAAACATGCTTCCTCTTGACAAAAAGAATGACAAATTCAGAGATACCTAAAATTTATAAACCTAATGTGGATTCAGTCATTGACAGCAAATTTCAAGTGCTTTGGAGAAGGAGCTGCTGTCCTGTTCTACATTTACACTGCCTCATGCAAAGGCATCTAAGTTAGATGTGCGTAAGGAAAAATACTATAATAGTAACAACGCAATATACAATGCTACTATATAATAGTACAAATAAAGATAGAGTGGCTCTAAAATGAAATGCGCTTCCTGAAAGATGTTCCATTTTGCAATATTAACTGGCTATCTCAGAAATTAAACTATGTTGCTGTAATGGACTTCTGTGAATATAACCACCAGGACTAACTCCAGCAGAGTATCAACTGACTGCAATCTGCTATAAATGCCTTTCATAAAGAGATATTTACCTAAAAATCACATCATCCTTCACGGGCATAAAAGAAAAATAGTACTTCGTTATAAAGACTGAGCGTGATCTCTGGGAACATCAGACAACTCACCTGGCATATTGAGATTGAAAGGGTTTGTTTTAAACAAGACATAACAAAATTTTATCTAGTTTCGCAAAAAGATGCTAAGAAATTAGAGCTGGACTTCAGCAAAAAAGACAGATTTTGGTTTATATGGCTAAAAGATCCAACTGGGATGGGTTTGCCCATTTTAAACAACAGAGGAAATAAGATTTGAAAAATGCCAAACTACAAAATTAACTACAAGTAATGTTTTTCTTACTGCTCCAGCAGCTCTAACACTTCAGAAAGAATGCATTATAAGAATCTCGTAGTCCTCACTACCTTTTATACAGACTTTTCAAGGATTTTAAGAAACAGTTTATGTGAGTATTAGGATCATTACTGGTAATAAAACAACAATCTTCTTGTAAATACCAGCCACTCCAACTGAAAGAAAGTATCTTAGGAAGATTTGCAACAACAGCTATTTTAAAAAACACAAAGATTTTCACTGTACCAAGGAAAGCAATGTATTTGGCTCTGCCTTGGGGTTTCTTATGCTCACTGTCCAGGTCTGAACAGTTAATTCAACTAGGAGTTAAGTAGGAATAGAAATAGCGTACTTCACATTTTAAGAGACAAGCCAAAAAAAAAAAAAAAGTTTTCAGATGTTAGGCTGTTTCTTTATAAAACATTCTTCTTCCTATTAATACCAGAAATAATGTTATGCTTTTTCAGAAGTAAGGTAGAATGAAGGTGGGATAGTAGAAAACTGTATACAACATCAAGTACAATGTCTAGGTCTTTTTCAAGTGATTAGTTTTACACACTTCATTCATAAAGCAAACCAAAACACCTAAATGAAAAACACATGTATGTGTGTGACAATAATTAAAACTTATGAAACTATAAACCACATAGAAATCAATTATAGAAAAATATAAAAAGTTACAGAAGAAGGTTTCTGCATTTCATTTAATAAGAAGCATTTCTGAAATTAACTTTTTCACAGTACAATGTGCATGGAACAAATCTATTCAAAAGAAGGAATCACACAAAGTCTTAACAGGGAACAGAGCCTTTGGAATCAATTAGAGATGTTGCTTCAATCCCAAAGATCTCTTTGGGGAAAAAATGTTGGACCTTTATGAAAAACTTAGAGAAGTTAAACTGTTGGAAGGAGGCTAAAAGGAAGAGTTAATGCCTAAAAGTTGAGTAGAGAAGAAATAAACATCCAATAAACCCTCTATCATTTAGAAAAGATTGGAAAAGTCAGTAATCTGCAATAGCAGATTACAAAGGTTTTTTGTTGAAAAATCCTTGGCTAGTGTACATAGTCATAACTTCAGTAACTTCAGCTGCATTTTGATAGTATGTATTAGTCAAGAATCTGCTTAAAAAGTTTTGTAAAGGCCAAGTCCAATGAGTTTCCAGTTGCTGTTAGAAATAACCTCATGTTTTCAGACAGCTTACAGTAAGATTGCTTATTAAAAGCATCCTTCAAGGTGAGGTGGCTGAGCCTGGAAAGATAAAATTGGTCGACAGCTATAAACATACGCCACAGAACATTTCAAAAGATTGCAAAACCTTTTGTGGCAGGTTAACCTCACAGCCCAATTAATGTCTTAACTGAATTCTAGCATGGCCTAAAAATGCTAAGAAACACCTTTGTTTTCATTTGAACATCACGGTGCTTGTCAGGTTCTTTAATCATCTAATTAACGAGAGTTCCTAACATTTCTGATTTTCTAATTCACTTTGAACAAATGAAGTAATTGCTGAGGAAAACACACTAGATCTCTGCATACAGTTTGTGGGAAAAAACTGCACTAATGCTCAAAGGAATGAAGTAATTAACTTCAGCTTCAAGACAGCATCAGTGTATTGATCCAGTATGGAAAACAATATTTGTGAAATTTTAAATATGATATTAAAATTGAAACCTTTACCAATACTGGGATAATTTTTGGAAATGCTTAATGCTACAAAAGTAAGTAATTAGTGTTATGGTTGTGTAATTTATGCATTACATTTACAGGTTTAATAATACCAAAATGTTAAGGCTGGGTTTTCAACAAAAATAACTCCAACCTGACAGATTCTGGAAGAAAATGATGAAGTTCTATAAACAAGTAATTAAAAAGGTTTCTATTAAAGATGTTGACATTTCGTAGCTAAGCAGCTGTTTTTGCAAATGCAATGGCAACCTCGATTTGGTGCAGGGTCAGTCAGATCGCTCTATGATTCCTGCATCCTAATTTTGTTAAACAACATGCTACTGGCAAAACAGACTCCTGGTCAGTGAACTTGTCTTAAAAAGAATTCACAACCGGGGATTCTCACATCCTTGTTCACTCCTTATCTGTTGAACAGACCCAATACCAGTTTTCCTTCTCATCTGGTCTGCTCTTCCGTCTTGCCAATGTATTAATTTTCTGCTCACCTAATCATAGCCCAACTTATGAATCATGAAGGAATGACATGCTCTTGACAGCCTACTGACATGTGTACTATATCTTGTATACCACAGTGGCTCTGTCACCTAACATTACTAACAGCATTCATCTCACCTTATTTTATACACTGAGATGCGCTCTGTAAATGTAATATTCAGCTCTAGCCACTTTGAAATAAATTATCAGCATAGTATATTTCACATGACTTCCATTATATCCCACAGTATAGTATAACCTGCTCCCTAGCAACTGCAGCAAAAACATACCCCTTTAGGTATTTTTCCCAGCTAAAGAAAACCACCTGCTATTTTATGAACTTCATATATAAAACAATGCTGGCTACTGTCAGTTCAAATTATTCTGACTAATGGTCCTTAAGATGCATTTTTAGCCCTTTGCCTAGTTTGGGTTCTGATACTGAAGCCTTTCTCTTGCACACCTCCCACCTCAATAATTTGAGCACCAACGAAAATAAAATATTTTTTCCAAAATGAGAAATATCTTCCCACTAAAAACTAACCATTTATACGGGAATTATAATCATGTCATGAGCTAGAAATCCATTTTACATGGGAAATGAAACTCCCAGCATGCTGGCAAGAGTGGAGACACTTGGTTTATTTTGTAGAACAACAGAAAGCGTCTTTTGGCTGGACTTTATTCACATACTGAATGGGACTGCAAATATTTTCGAAGGACTGTAAGATTTTAAGTAGACTTCCTATGTTACTCCAAATCTATTTAAATGAACTTAGTAAATATCTGGGGAAAGCCAGAAATGACTGTTCCTTGTTTAAAAACACTAGACTTAGGCTTACATCACACCTAGTGAATAGAAGATGTGGCTGTTATACAATTCGTATTTGTTTAACACACCATTTTTAAAAAAGAACTAAATAACAACAGCTATTTAATACTTCACACATGAACAGAACCTTCCATTGAACAGTATCAAAAGGTAGGAATTTCTCTTCTCTGACAGGGGAAAGACTATGACATCAGATAGTAACTCTCCATATAAA
The DNA here is from genome assembly GCA_009867235.2 of Psittacus erithacus. NCBI lineage: Eukaryota > Metazoa > Chordata > Aves > Psittaciformes > Psittacidae > Psittacus > Psittacus erithacus. The sequence continues at coordinate 8,414 of WYDI02034080.1, read as the reverse complement.
TAAAGTCAAACCTTTAACTCTGCTGTTATCCAGGCTGGTTAGATTAGCACATTCAAGCAGTGGCCAGTTTGGTATTGTTGTTGTACTGCATTGTAGGGCTCTCTTGGTGAACCAAAACCATTACTAAAAAAATTACGAGGGAATTGCTGAACAGGGGAAGACTGAAGCAGATGATGCATCTTTGATACTTTATGGTACCAGTTTGCTTGAATCTGGACCATTAATTTAGCTTCACAACATAAAATGTTAAGCTAACTTTAGGCATATTTATACAAAGGGTCTATCTCTACGGTTGTTTAGAGTAGGTTTCATATCTTTCTTAGACTGTTGCACTTAACACGGTGGTAGTCACCGCAGACAAGAATAGTCAGAGTATGACAACAGTGCTGATCTAACATTACGCAAAGCGTATTTCCTAGCAACCCAATCACAGAATGGACTTGAAGGGACCTTAAAGTTCATCTAGTTCCAAGCCCCCTGCCACAGGCAGGGACACCTTCCACTAGACCAGGTTGCTCAAAGGCCCACCCAACCTGGCCTTGAACACTGTCAGGGATGAGACAGCCATACAGTTTTGAAAAGCCACCTTTTCTCTGGCCTTTCAGCATGGCTAAATGGTGAAGCTGTACGAGTTCTCTTACTGACAGCTCACCAGCAATAACTACACCACCGCACTTTAGCATCTGCAATTATTAGCTTTTGGCACCTGTCTTGAGTCATGCCTAAAGTTTAGTCAACAGTCTAATAATAATATCTTTACATACATATATGTAAAATACACAAAATATACATTATCGTTTGAGACAACCTCATGAGCTTCAAAAGAAAGTTTTTTTGAGGCATAACAGAATTACACTGAGTTCGTGCTGCAGTGGTGCATACAGAATCTATCAAATTATAGATGGTCAAGGAGCAACTTCTACAGAACCATTTGACATTTGTATATAATTGCACTTGTATCCAACTCTTAAATAAAAGATGCGTGTAGAATGAAGAAAAGAAATCCCTGGCTAAAAGATAGTATACACATGTAAAGTGCTGCATACCATCAACTGCCAAGAAGTGGTGAGGGGTTTTTTTAAACCCAGTACAGGTTTCTTGTGAGAAAAGCAACTGACTATGCTCCTGATTTTTTTGTGCATCTAAAATGACATTAGTGAACATTAGAACAAATAACTTAATCTGGAAAGTAAAACAAACAGGCAAACGAACCCTACCAAATCACAACATCCTCTCTTAATGATGCATAAGGTGAATTTCTGACTTTTCCAAAAGCATAGAGAACATATCAAAACTAACTTCTGTCTTTGTTAGATTATAGCTCCATTATCTCTAATACTTTTTCCTGAACAGCAAATATTTTAAGGTAAATTAGAGAAATTTTTATTCCAAATAACATTCATTTATGCATTTTCTCTTTCTGTCTTTATATGATACTGGCATACAAGAAAGCAATGGACACAGAAGAAATCTTAATTAAGATTTTGCAGGCAATCCTGCTACCAGAATTGTTGGTTTCTACTTAAACATAAAAATGACAAGATACTTAGAAGTCACATGACTGACTCTGGGTTCAGTGAAGAGATAGACAGCTCAATTTAGGTGTTATACCATTCTTACGTAATTGTGTCTTCTTAGCTCAGTCAATTAACATATAAAGGAGCTTCATGCTATTGTGATTATATTGCTTCTAGTACAGGAGTCATTTGGGTATCTTTGTTCTGCACACAGAGGGAACAGAATTTCAGTGTAGTTGTGCTTATTTAGAGTAATTTACTGAGTATTTTGTCCACATCAGAAATAAAGCACTGCTAATGTCAGACTTGTTGGCAATTTAAAATCAACCCTGAAAAACCTTTAACTGAAGGCAGTAACTAAGCAAAAATTAAAGCTGTGTATAAATTTGCTCACTGGGCATTGATACCAAATTATAAAAGACAAAAAACATTGGTACAGAGGAGATTAATTTAAGTTCCTACTGCTTGTGCTGTGTTTTGTGGATAAAGAGATGAGCTCAAGTTTTATAGATGTCAACACTTGTCACCTCTATCAAATTCAACTGGACACCCACTACTACTGCACACTTTCACAAGCACCCGTTACGCAACATTATTTTCTACAAGGCACATAACCTTCATGCTTCCAAAATTGCTCATGATGCCTAACCAGTTCTCCTGTACCATTTTCTGCCATGCTGGGAAACATATGTGCAAATGGTCTAAAAATAAGTGTGTGCATGTAATTCTATCAATTCAAAAGAGAAATGCTATAAAGGCTGAAGAATTTAGGATCTACATCAGCTTCCATGGGCATGTAGCCTGATGGATGGTTAAAAAGACAGCATTCCAGGACAGAAAACAGCATTTGTTAGCTAGCCACAGACAACAATTCAAACAGCAAAGCATAAAAGCAAAGCAGACCTACCCTTTCAATTTTGGAAATTCTATCTATCTGCAACTGTTACAGAGCTTTAGAAGGAATGAAATCTCGCATTTCAGTAGGACGGGAAAAGACAATAAACAACACCTCTTTTAACCAATACTTCTGTGATAAAAAGTACAGCATGTCTAGCATGCAGCTACACATTAAGCATCTTCCTCAATGATTTCCCTTTAGTGAAACTGACTCTGAAAAAAATTGCAAATGAAATTCACATACAAGTTTATGCCAAGTCTTGACATGACGCTAGAATAGGGTCCTGGAGACCATCTGACTTCATCAAGCAGACATGCATTTTGTAAGAAGTCATATGTCACTGCCACCAGAAGTCACATGTTACACAGAAACTAGCAGATTTAATAAAATGCCATTGAAATGAATCCTACCCAGAACGCCGTTCAATGACATGCCCAATTCCTCAACCAAAGAAATCATCTTCAGTGTCACTTGGTAACTAACTACCTGGAACCAAAAAATGGCATTTCCATTAGAGTCATGTATTTATCACTTCTGCATTGTGTAAACATTGGAGTTCAAAATGCATTTCCATAAGAGAGTTCAATATGGTGAAGTTGGAATGATATTGATGCACAATACGAACTTGACTGATGTAAAGTTTTATTAGCAGTACACTCAAGTTCAGCAAGATTCTCATTTCACGAACAAACATTCTATTGACTTTTCTGTGAGCTTTATGTGTTTTAGGTCTGCAAGGTCAGGTCTTCTATAAATACATTAATGACATAATCAAAAGAATAATTTCCATACCAGCACACAAGGTATAATACACCAAGAAGAGACGGGAAGGTGAATATTCTTTTTAGTGAATAACAGGCACAAAAGTTTCTAGATAAGACCTTTTAGTACAGTTCAGTACTTCCTCATAACAAAAAATAACTGGGTTATACTTACTCCCCAGATGATGAAAGAGCTGTATATTTGAAAGGAACAAAGCACTATATGCGTATGGCATGCCTTCCTATGTATGAAAATCCAGTTGGATCAGAAAGAAAAAAATGAAAAATAGTTTTTCATAGTTTACACTCAGAGAAAAACAAAAAAATAACACATAAGCTTTCTAGGAATTCTCAAACCATCCTTGTAAAACAGAGCGTATCATTTTTTAATTCAACTTTCTGGTCCATTTTTTAAACTGTAATTTTTTTAACTTTTGTTAAGTAAAAGATAGTAAAATAAATTATTAAGTAAATAAGAAAGTAAATAAATAAAACTTCTTTCTGCAAAAGAAAGTTTTAATATATGTTAGAAAAATATTATTCATCTGATCTTTCCCATCATCTCTCTTTCACTTTATTGAATATCAAATTGTTCTGTCTCTTGGATATACATTCAAAACTCCCCTTAATACCAATGAAAGTTACGTATCTGGAACATTACATGGAGAAGATACTATTGTCAAAAATCCTGACTGAATGAACAACACAAAGTTCCATTTCCTCTGAGAATTCAAAACTCCTTTAAAACCTCCTTTAATAATAACTATGCTCCCAACTTAAATTTCTAGCCCAAACTCACATAGCTTTCACTGTTTTATCTCTCTTATTATTTCCAAGCCAAATACAGTGCAAAAACTGAACAAGGTGTTCCTGACAGTAAACAAATACCACAAAAGCTAAATCCTCCTAAGCCCTGATGAAACAAACATTATGAAATAGCATAGATACTATGCTCATGAACCCACAGGCTGCAGGTTTTAAATGGAAAAGGAAGATATAAAGCCCCACAACACTATGTTCAAGAGAAAGCTGTTAAATGCACTGAAGGTATATTAGCTACCTAAATCCTGAAAACTGAATTCACTGAAATTCAGGGCAGTCCCGCCTTTTCCCTCTCATGGAAGAGAGTAAAAGGCTCAAGGGTGACTGTAATTAACTGAGGTCTTACAGATCACTTTTAGTTAGTCCAGTGGGCTTTGGATAAGGACTTCAATGTGAAACTCTCCTGGCAATCAATTCTTTTTACTTATTTAACATTTTATTTCTATCTACATACTTATATATTAGCCTGCCTTCTATGCATTTGTTAACATTGAATATGGTTATTTCATTCTTGTGTTTCTCTTTATTGTAGCTGTTCTTTGGATAAAAATTATTTACGCATAATAATAATACTGTTTGAAGAATAACTCCAGACAGCTACAGTTGAAGTTCTTCTCTAGAGGTGCACAAGGCTATTACAATATTTCACTGCCACAAAACAATACATCTTCAGATAGAGGCAGTATTAGCCTGTAATAATCCTTGCTACCATGGTACCAACTTTCCCTTGTAAAGCAATTTTATCAGTTCCATATTGGCTACACCTCAACTACTAGTGCTATGCTTCATAGGAAACACCTCCTGAATTTTTATTACAATATATAGTTGTATTACTTATATATCTAGAAAATCTATTTGTTTTTAAGCATGTCACTGCATCTCACTGAAGAATGTTTAGCATAAGTTTTACTAGTAAAAAAAAAAAAAAGTGGTTTTCCAGTTTTAAGTCCTCAATTGAATCAGTCTGGGTTTCATTACAGATTTTCTAAACCCCACATCATCTCTGTTTTTCTTTCAGAACTGTTCAAAAACTGTAAATCTTTGTCTTTTGAGACAGAGAAGAAGTCAAAAGCCAGTGATGAAGTGCAGCAATAGGCAGAGGCTCATGGAAGTTTGCTACCTCCAGGTGGGGTGTCTTTGCTTTAAGAAGTCTTTCCAGGGTAAACAAAACCCAGCAGAAACCTACTGCAATGGTCTCCTCTTACAAAACACACCACTTCTGCTGCACCATCCAATTTATCCTCATATTCTCCTATGACTTGATGTATAGGCTGATACCTAGTACAAGTGTAACACCTTCTGAGGAAAACCAGTCACTTACGCCTTAGCTATTTTCTGTGCCATTTTTATTGAGTCATTCTGCAGTATGTAATTTTATTTTTTACTTTCTAAAAGGAATTAATAGATCTTGTTTCAGAAAACTGAAATGACAGAATGTCTGGAAGTGGACAACTGATGCTATGGCATGGCTTCCCTCTCCAAAACCCTGCAGGTGAAGTTTTTGCTTCTTTTAGCAAAATCTCTTGCCATCTACTTTTGTCATGACCATTCATAAGATTACAACACTGTCTAATTGTGTTACATGATAAAGAGCAGTTTTACAATGTGAGATGCAGTACCAAATTCACTTTGCAGAAGACTTCAGGTGATATCAATGAGAAATTTTACAGAGGAAGAACTACTGTTTCTTCTGTACAAATGAAAAACAATTCACAGCAAACATCATAGTTTGGAACATTTCAGAGCTGTCTGTTTATGTTTAGAATTTATGCAAGTAAAACAACAGAAACTCACTTCCCTTTTAAGTGAGGGTATTGCTGAATAAACAGAACTTCTAGAAGCTAGTTGTTAGTTTAAGTATTTTTTTGTGTTTGATGCCTCTATGCAAACTTGTTTTGTTCATACTCACACCTATCAAGATTTTCCAGATATTATAGAATATTCCAAACACAGAATATTCCACAGAAATATTCTGGGTAAGATACCCATAATATGCTATTTCAGTATCTCCTCCTCACTTGTAACTACGACATAATGTGTTGAATTCTATTCCCATTGAGTTTTAATTTCATAAACTAGATAGAATATATGGATAAAACAATTTTGTCTGAATAGCAGTATACTTTCCATGTGAAATATTTCATATGATCTAACCTGCAACATCTGTAGCAGATCAGATGCTCAAGTTCTATTTCAGACCTTTATAGTCTATTTATACCCCTGATTTATCAATGGGAATGTTTGACTTCAACCAGTAATCTGAAATCTCCACTTGAAAATTTCCAGCAAGTAGGGCAGTCTCTTCAGAATTTGCAAAATATTTTTTCACCTGAGCTGCAACATAGCAAAATATTTGTGCAATAGGTATTACAGAGCAGAAGTCATGAAGTGCTCTTTAACAAACTGATAGGACAAAGGTGGATACCAAGAAAGTATATGTAGACTTGAGACATCACTCACCTTGACCTAGTTGCCACTATCTTGGTGAGAAACTTTCACCTGAAGCATAATTCATGTAATGAAAACCTGTAGTATGATCAGCTATGCTAATACATTTGAACCTTTCAGCCAACTTTTAGAAGTCCTGTTACTTCCTAGTTTATTTTAAGCAAATGCAGTTGTGAACTACATATAGCAGAATTTGGTTTATGATTACATTTGAAATAAGACGCATTTTCTGAAGCCTTTTAGCAAACACCTAGCTTACTCAAAAGACTGGCAAAAAGAAAAACAAGTAGGTTTCCTACAGTCTGAAAGTTCAGAAAAATATTTTATTTTTCTGCACAGAAAAATTTTGAAAATTCTGAAACCTTAAAGTAAACCTTTATAAAAATAAATTTTTACAGTACAATGCCATGAATGTACTAATTAATGCCACTCTTACTAGCTGCCGGACAAACTGAATGATTTCCTGACATTTGAAGTGCCATCTTAGAAAAGGCACATAGAAGAAATTCACTGGTTTAGAATATTTTGTGGATGCCCACAGCTTTGTGGCTTCCTTTACATGTACCATCCTGCCTACACGAAAATACTTTTTCTAGGGAAGTACACTGGAAAAATTTGGCTGATAATTCCAAATTACCTTATAAAAATGTTAGATGAATGACTGCATGCATCTTAACACAAGAAGATACTGTCACGATGACACAATGGAAGACAAGTTCCACTTTTTATGATGATAGTCTGTTTAAGGCAGATAAGCAGCACAAGTGGCACTGCTCTAACAGTATGCTGCTAAATTAACACAGATTCACAGGCCATTACCATGGCCTAGAAATAATGAGGAGAAAAAAGACTGGGTGGACTACACACTAACAGTGTCTATGTTCATCCATGACAGCCTTGAAGGCTACCATGAACTCACTATTCCACATAAAACTAATCTTGAGTTGCATCAGCCAACAGAAAGCCGACCATGACTTTGCAGCTACTATACATAAAAAACATGTCTGTCATGAACAAGCACTAGGCAAGTTTCAAGCACACCATGCAAAGAGAATACACTAAAACCTCTTCCTGTGGCAAACAACTGCCTTGTCTTTGGTTACTGCAAATTCTGGTAAACAGCACCCATTAAATACATCAGGAAGCTGACTTTAAACCACCCATTACTAAATTCACACAGTTGAGATATTATATTTGTTACACACTGGAATACATGCTAAATTGAAAAAGCTGTTTTGGTGAACCATGTTATTGCAAAACAAACTGCACAGAAGCATTCTATTGCTGCAAATAACTACAGCTAGTATCACAGTCTTTTAGCCAGATTTACAAGCAGATGACCTCATCAGTAGATAGTAGATCAGCTGGGGCCTTCCTTCAGAGGATGTAAATATAATTCTTTAAGCTAAATATTTAAATTAACAAAGCAATAGGTTGTCTACTAAAATAGGCCTGTACTTTTGCCAAGTACTTTAGCAACAATAAATTAAGAAAAAGAACAGCACTTCAGGCTGAGGGTTGACAAGCACATAAGGCAATTTAACTGCTGGCTTTCAACCATCTTGCTCTTCTCTTGCATTTGCCTTCATAGTTTTACATCCTCCCTTGCATCTGCATTCACACGGTCCTCTGTGAAGCAGATTCAAGACGGCAGAAAGTGTTTCGTTTGGTTGGTACTTTTTTTAAACCAGTGGAGACGAATTGTCTTTTGCCAGATTAATGGGCAAAGAAGTAGTTCTGCAAAGGGTTAAAAAGGACGGAGTCATTCTGAGTAGGAGAAAGGAAGACAGGACCATCACAGACACACTGCTGAAGCCACTAAGTAACATCAAGTAATTATGCAGCACACTAATAATACATTTCTAATGTTCTTTTAAATCTTACTTTCATGGAATCATAGAATAGTTAGGGTTGGAAAGGACCTTAAGGTCATCTAGTTCCAACTCCCCTGCCATGGGCAGGGACACC
>WYDI02034079.1:0-27379 GCA_009867235.2 Psittacus erithacus | reverse complement strand
TTCAAACTTAAACAGAGGAAGTTTAGATTGGATATAAGGAAGAAGTTCTTTACTGTAAGGGTGGTGAGGCACTGGAAAGGGTTGCTTAGGGAAGTAGTGAATGCTCCACTCCTGGTGGTGTTTAAGGCCAGGTTGGACAGTGCCTTGGGTGTCATGGTTTAGTGTGAGGTGTCCCTGCCCTTGGCAAGCGGGTTGGAAGTAGATGATCTTAAGGTCCTTTCCAACCCTAACTATTCTATGATTCCAAACCCTGAACTCCTTAAGGAGTTTTTGGATGGCATGTTAGGGGAGGCCTTTGCTCTCCTTTAGCCATACAGGAAACCTGCAAAAAATGATCCCTATGGAAATGCATCTTGAACAAAGGAAAAGAGAGGGGCCGCAAGAAAAAATATTAGTCTTGGAGCTCTAAATGAAACTATTCTTACAACCAATACTGAAAAAGTATTGTACATTAATCTATTCTGATGTACCTTCTCCAGAGCGAAGTAATCTGTTGTCTGCTGCAGGCATCAAAGCTTCTCATATCACAGCCTCTATGGAGGCAGAACATCCATAGGTTGAACTGAATTGTCACCAGCGTTCATTCAGTTTAGCATCAGGCAAGAACTAAAACACTGGGTTGAAAATAAAAATTAAATTTACAGTCTGGCAAGGAGAAAATGATTTATACCTACTAGCAATTCAAAGTTTGAGTCAACAAGGAATCTGGAAACAGTTTAATTATAGGGTCATTTTCACTGTAAATACAAAAAACTCTTTGACATAATCTGTTAGATACATTTAGACACCAAGTCACCAGAAACATCTCATTTTAGGATGAAGGTTGTTTTGTCAATAACATTTTACAATAAAGATGTGTAAGTACTATTTCAATTTCTGATCATGTAAAACCTAGTAGACCAACTTGGACTGACAAATAATTATCATACCCAAGAAAAATAAAAAAAATTAAGACAATGAGTTACTTCATACATCACACTTTCAATTTCTGCTGTGAGTAAATTCTGGAATTTTAAGACCCAAACCCAGCTCAAATTCTGTGTGGAGCAACACTTATGGAATCTGACAGAGGAATTTTAAATTACATAGATGGACTGTGGGGAGTACCAAATTTAGTTTTCCCCAAAGAACTTTGCCATTAAAACTAATTCACACCAATTCAAAGTCTGAGAAATAAGGTGTGTGAAATATCTCTGCCCCTGTGAGAAGGGTAGGAGTTTTTTTCTAGAAGAGGTTTGAAAAAGTGTATGTGGAAAAAAGATGCACAAATCCTATTAATGAGAGTTCTGTTCAGGCTTACCTTATTTTCAGTGGTTTGAAAAGATACCTTCCTAAACTGCAATGATTTGTCACAAGGAATGAGTGAAAACTCAAAGGAAAGGATTTCTTGATTAACCTGCTTCCTTAAAAAAAACTAAAGCTCAACACTGAAACCTGCATGATGAAAAACAGAGAAGCATTTCTGAACTGGAGAAGACTTTTGGGCTTTTCAAAGGGCAGTAGTTGGAACATGTTTGCTGTTAGCTTTGGAATTTAGCTATTATCTCTTTTGGACAGTTCTTTTGAGATCACATTTGCCATTGATCCCTCCAGGAAGACTGGCCACTTACAATATGCTAAGACGCAAGAAACATATGAAAGATAAGATAATGAGTGGAAGTGAGATGTAGAGAGGGGTGGTTAAAAGAATAGCATACATCGGTGAGACCTTGCTTATCCAGCGCCTCATGTTTGATTGTTTTGGTTGGCATATGTGATCTGGACTCTGTGTCCTTCCCCTAGTCAAGACCTGAACCTCTCTCACATCTACTTTTTTTCTTTCTAAGCAATTCATCCAGAGTGTCAATGTATGACAAGGAATGATCAAGCAGCTCATGATTCATCAGCACTCTTTCCAAGACATCCTAATGGGTTGGCAAAATAATCTAAATATAGTCAATTTTTTTCCCTACACTCCCTTTTTTTCCCCTTTTATTTTCTGCAATAGTTTTGTCTAGTTTAAGTTGCCCTTAGTGTTCCTCCTTGTGAATGGGAAATCCATTATTCATGAGTAGACAGCATAATATATTTTCTTTTCAAACTCAAGAAACTTAAGTCAATGTCCACTTCTACCACTGCTTTTAGCTCAACCTTGCTTACTCTCTAATGCTTCCTTGAAGAGACAACACAATGAGAATTTCTACTTATAGGCCACTCAATGCCAATAAAACTGCAATTTGAATGTATAAATTTTTAATTCCATATCTTTGTAAAACAATTGCTTAGTTTGAATATGCTTCCAAGAATTCTGTAGAAATATCACCCTTTAGGCTGTATTTCCTTGCTCTTCATGAAATGCAGTAGCTCACAGGAACCAAAGCATTGTGCACAGTTGGCATCTGTCACTATCTCAGTTTGATTACTGGGGAAATTGCAGCACATATTTACCCTAAATCATACAGAAGGTAACAAAAATATAAACAGAGCCTCTACTTGTCATTTATCAAGTTTCTCTCCTTGGAGTCCCTAAGAATTATATTTGAGGGACTTCTTTAATTTTTTTTGTGTGTGCTTTTGTTTGCTTGTGGGTTTTGTTGATGGATTTTTTTTTGTTTTGTTTTGTTTTTTTAGCAAGCATTTTCAGAATATTTTTGCTTGAGGACTTTTAATTTTGTTTGGAGAGGTTTTGTGGATTTGATTATTTGGTTTGAGTCTTTTCATTAGCTTACTGCTTTTATGCACCATAATTGCTGATGCATCTTAATTACTAATTGCACTTTAATAAAAAGTACAAGTTCTGTAATTTTGTTCTTCAGGGAAGGAAAGTTATTTTTAGCTCAGCACCTGAATCCATAATGTCTTTGATTTTGTGTTGAGTTTGTTTTTTTAAGAACCAGTGTGCACCTAGGTTTTTGCTGTTACCAGATCTGAATGATCAGCTTAGTTCAAGGTAAACTCTTTCAAGATTCTGACTGAACAGTTTTTTTGTGGATTTGTAGAATTCATTGCATTTCCATATGTTGCTACAAAGATTGCTTCTGGCAGCAAGACAGGCTACTTTCCTTCTAAGGTCACCTCTTAAAAAAAAAAACTGGCAAAAATGGTGCAATGACAGCCCACTCAAAGCACAATTCATGCACATCTTTTCTACTATTCAACTTCAAAACTTCAACTACCTATCAGATGTCATCAAAGAACCTCTTTGAAGTTAATGAGAGTGCTCAAGTTATATTGTTTCTCATTGAATAGTCCAAAGCTTTTCCAAAGAAATCCACCAGCTGTTTCTCCATTGTTGCTGCGTTACTTTCTGTAAAGTCCTTAAGATAATTTTTTGATGTTTTGGTTTGAATATACCAACTGTTGATGCCATTTTAAAAGTTAAACTAAATACGGTAACTTCTTTCATGGAATACATATAAAAACTGATGCCCAGGCCAGGTATTCAGTAATTCTGTTTTTTTTAATTTTCTGTTTTATGTGGTTTAAAAATTCAGATGAGAAAAGAGAATTTGTCGTTTGAATTGTGAATTTATTTAAGGCCTAAACTCAGATTTAAGACAGCGATAAAACCCCTGCAAGTAGGTATCAAACAAATACATTAAAACTGTGTGAAATATTTTTAATTGCTTTTGAAATCTCCATTTTTGGTCATAGTTTTACCTTAATTGGTAGCTTTTTCTTTCTTCTCTTATTCTTTCTTCCAGTACTGTTATGGCAGAGGTTGAAACAGGGTCAAAACATGTATTTATACTGATGTACATACTCTTCATATTGTTGTCTTTGCCAAATACTCAAGGTAGAAGAAATGAAGTTTTAGCATGTCTCAGCTTACTCAGCTCTCAGTATTTGGTAATGGATCCATGTAAAGAAGAAAGATGGTTTAAGATATAAGTAATGTTAACTTCATTAATTACATCCATGATGTTGTCTACTGTAGACATTTTTTGAAATCTCAGTAGCTATTATAAGCTAGTTTTCCTGACTTAAGCACTTCATAAGTATCTTCCTCTTATCCTCACTGACCCATCAGGGAAAATGGTAACATGTAACATGTATCATATTGCACTCATTTGAGAATAAACTCTTTGCCATATAATAAGACAGATAATTACAGTTGCATATATCATCTCACACTAAAAAAAACAAAAACAAAACCAAAAAAACCCACATTGATTTATTATGAATTCTGAATATGAAAAAAAATAGCTTCAAATATAAGTGAAGAAATTCTCTATACCTTTCCACCACATTTTTATTAATCTGCTTCAATATTTATTTGAGGTTTTTTCATGTCTTACTAGCTTATTTGCCAGAATATGATGGCAAACATTTATTTTTCAAAACATGAATGCACTTACTAATAATGTCCTTGATAGTCAAATGCTAAGAGAAACTGATGCTATACTGGAATTGTATTAAGGTCATTTGAGCCATTGCATTTAAAATCCGTTTTTTTCTTTGTAGGACTCAAGTAGGCTCTACTGGAATAGACTATTATAAACACTCTGCAAAATCTAATGGAAGACACATTCCTATTAATATTGTTTGTTTCAGAAGGAATGCAGGTAAAGATAAAGCATGTGCATTCCTCTGTCACTTGGCAAAATTACAGTGCTGTCCATGCTGAAACATTCATGGAAACACCTCCACTTTTGTATGCTTTAGAATTATTTCTTCCTCACTGTTTCCATATCACTTGAAAATAGCATATTTGCTCTGAACGACTTTCAGCACAGTGATATCTGACCTCACTGTTTAAATCCACTTCAGTATCGGTGTAAAGTAGTCAAAACCATCTACACCCATGCCAAGGAGAGAGTACCCAAGCAAAAGAATAAGGTGATCTGGGATGAGGCAGAAGGAGCTTCCACACACATCAAGGAGTTAGAAGAGCCAAACAAAACCCAGCCGCTTGAGTGGCTCTGTTACCTGATAATCAGTTGCACTGATGAGAAGTCAAAATCAGCACTGACAACTGATTTGTAGAAGGGGTCAAGTTTGTCAAGTGTGCCACTGAGAACTCTGTGACCATTTATGGGGAAACTGATACTGTCAAGCACTACTGTCAGTTTTACAGAGGAAAAAGACTGTCATGCAACCACCAGAAAGGGATTTTGTCACAGTATTTTTAAGGTCATGTTTGAACTATTTATTCCAAGTAAGAGTCATGCACACCATACAACAGCAAGGATATTCTGTACTGGATAACAGCAAAAGGTGACAAAAGCCCCATCTTCATCTGAGGTGGCACTACATGGAAATTCTTGAATAACTTAGCTGGTCTTTGGTCAAGTCTTGTACACTTTTTGATTGACTTTAAAGTCAAGGGGGAGCATCATCTAATCCTGAATCTAAGTTGAATGCATCCCTCATTGAAAATTCCAACTGGAATTAAAATTGAACTTGGGACACACAGGTGACCTTTATTAGTACATTGACTCACTTAAACTAAACAAAGATGTGGAAAACAGAAAAAGTAACTGTTCAAGGTAACTTCCACTTACATACTGCTTTTCTAGTTTCACTCAGTAAAAGTCAAATTAGATTATCATATTTTCAGCTGGAAATTGGAATTCCTGATAGGTAAGTATGTTAAGTATACAAGGATAATGAAATAATCTTTGAGGTAAACATTATTTCATGTAAAAAACCCTCCACTTTGAGCTGCACACATCTGAAATTTGTATATGTTTGGAACAAGAGGAATCTATGAACTTCAAGAAACCTGATATCCATCGTAGATGCTGTAAACTGCATTAAGTAAAAAATGCATATGTCACAAAATCAAATCTTTATCATGAAAATAATAATAAAATTGAAAAATGGAATTGCATAAAAATCCCCTTTCAAGTCGTATGTTCTCTGAGGTGTTTTGGTCCCTTTGTAGAAATCAGCTTTGCCCTTTCTTGTTTTCTTACTACACTGATAGCCAGTGGGCTGAATTATAATTTTCCTGAGGGTCTGTCCCACCTAAATGATTCTGTGATTCTGTGATTTTGTCACTAAGTTCTCCACTGCATATTCCACTCACAAGGCAACTCCTAATGACTGTAAATATCCCTACCCCAGTAAAATTATCTTTACGAACTGGACAATAATGAGTAAAACTCAGCTATAATCAGAGCAGATTTTCAACAAGTGATAATTTTGCCTGCATTGTATGTTTCTTCTTTGATATACTTCCTATAGTTTTAAGGTGATATCTGTTCCATATTTATTTTCCATTTCTTTTTTGCAGAAGTTAGTATTCTGTGTCTGAGGCTTCATTTTATTTTTGCATTCATTAATTTGTGATTTCCCCCCCAAAATCATCTTTTAGTTACCTGAGGAAAGAAACATATATAATTCTTTTTTTTCACTTGTGGCATTGGATTCTTTTAGTTTTAGAGTTGGAATTGCCTTCTCTATTACATATCATTTCTCATGAAGTGAATAGCAGTTACTGATTTTCAATCAGTGAAAGAAAAATTGTTCCTATATATAAACTATGTGGTAGCACTGAGAGTTGCTGTCAACAGCTCAACGTCCAAGTGGAGATCAGTGATGAGTGGTGTTCCTCAGGGGTCAGCGTTGGGACCGGTCTTGTTCAACATCTATGTCGTTGACATAGACAAAGGGATTGAGTGCACCCTCAGCAAGTTTACTAATGATACCAAGCTGTGTAGCTCGGTTGATATGCTGATGGGAAGGGATGCCATCCAGAGGGACCTTGACATGCTTGAGAGGTGGGCCAGTGCCAGCCTCATGAAGTTCAACAAGGCCACATGCAAGGTCCTACACCTGGGTCAGGACAATCCTAGGCACAGCTACAGGTTGGGCGGAGGACTGATTCAGAGCAGTCCTGCGGACAAGGACTTGGGGGTGCTAAGAAACTTAACATGAGCTGGCTTCGGTGTGCGCTCGCAGCCCAGGAATCCAACCATATCCTGTGCTGCATCAAAAGGAGCCTGACCAGCAGGTCGAAGAAGGTGATTCTTCTCCTCTACTCTGATTTTGTGAGACCCCACTGCAGTACTGCATTCAGCTCTGAGGTCCTCAACACAAGAGAGGCATAGATTTTTTTGAGCCAGTCCAGAGGAGACCACAAATGATTAAAGGGATGGAGCACCTCTTCTATGAAGACAGGGTGAGAGAGTTTGGTTTGTTCATCCTGGAGAAGGGAAGAATGGAAGACTCTGGGGAGTCTTTATAAGACTTCTAGTACCTAAAAGGGGCCTACAAGAAATCTGGAGTGTGGCTTTTTACAGAGGTACGTAGTGACAAGGCAA
This sequence comes from Psittacus erithacus, assembly GCA_009867235.2. Classification (NCBI taxonomy): domain Eukaryota; kingdom Metazoa; phylum Chordata; class Aves; order Psittaciformes; family Psittacidae; genus Psittacus; species Psittacus erithacus. The sequence goes on along the minus strand of WYDI02034079.1, from coordinate 20,132 downwards.
AGGGTGATAGTTTTAGACTGACAGAGGGTAGATTTAGATTAGATATTAGGAAAAGATCAGTTACTGAGAGGGTGGTGAGGCACTGGCACAGGTTGCCCAAAGAATTTGTGACTGCCCTGAGACTGTTTAAGGCCAGGTTAGACGGGGCTTTGAGCAACCTGGTCTAGTGGAAAGTGTCAGAGGTGCTGGATCTAGATGTGCTTTAAGGTTCCTTCCAACCCAAACCATTTTATGATTCCATGATTCTATAAGAAAAGTGGTCACTCCCTTTCTGAAATACTTCCTTTTCCTCTTCTCTTTCTCATGTAAATTGTGTCTGTGCTCTGCAAATTTTTTTAATGTTAGACACAAATGAAGTAACAATTCCCATGTTCATCATTGTTTATCAATGGACTGTCCTTAAATTAAAGATTCCTGCTGCTCTGACTCTTGACATGATGTGAAACATTTGTTGATAAAAGCTGCGATAGCAAGATGTGAAGTGTGTTCCCTTCTACATGTCTGCTGTTGTGGTTGTGACATCTTTTCTCATACAGCAGGAATACCTAACAAGATTTTTTTTAAAAAATGACACTTCATGTAGACACATGCACTAAGGAAACTTGTCCAAATCATTGAGTCATCACCTGCTGCCTGGGTCAGTGCTGCCAGCAGCCTGGTGTGGTCTATTGCTGTCACCCATGATTCAGCCATTTGGGTGTAATCCTGTACAAATACTTAGTGCCAAATCAAGTTTCAGTCCACCAGCATCCTCACTGAGACTGTGTATCTGATAGAGGTTCTTTTTATTCATGTTTACATCAGCAGGGCAGCAAAAGTGAGAGTGCAGCCAGAAGAAAGTGTTTCCCGCTTGGCTTTTCCTGTTATTTCAGTGGGAAGGTTTAAATAATTCTACAAATCAAGTCAAATTGGAGCAGATCAAGTAATGGACTTCACCTAATTATAAGGAAAAAGAGATTTTCATAGTCTGAAATGTCCTAATTTTAGTTCCTTTAGTATGCACATAAAAAGGCATCTTTTGAAGATTATGAAGAACTGGCCATGGGAGGTTATGAAGAACTGGCCATGGAAAAACGCCACAACTTGATCTCTATTCTGTCCACATACAAAACCATGCATACCCGCTACATGTAAAGGTATTAAATGGCTTGAATAGAGGACAGAATTCTCCTTTTTTTTAGGAATGGATTAATAAGAAACAGACACTTCTGAGATGCAGCGCTGCGTGACTGTTGACTGTTTTCCAGCACGGTGCAGCAGTACTAGACAACATCAAAATACATAGATTACCAATTGTCTTTTAATCACTAAGAGAAAATTTGAACAAATGTCAAGCTGCCTTTTTAATGCAGAAGACACAGAGGGCACCCCCTCAATAATAAAGTTCTTTTGAAATTAATCTATTTTTACCCTATTCTGTACCTTAATCATAGATCAGTTTCATTATAATTGCATAGATATCATTTACGGGGTGCAAATTAATGTGAATTTGAACTTGTCTACTTTTTCAAATGAGTAGATATATATGTTTGAGTACAGTTGTTTATTAGTCCCACACACAATATATAGCAGCAGGATCACAAATATAATAAAAATATGTTGAAAAAAAAGCAACATAATTTGTACATAATGTCTTATTTAATGTACAAATGAGAATTAAAACAGAGAAGGGGGAAAGCTTTTCAGGGAAATAAAAATAATAAAAGAAACTCTTCTGAAAAATCTTTGTTGCAGACAATTTATCTGAATCCTGTGTTTTTATACCAGAACCTTGGTCTCTTTTATAACAGGAAGTGACAACTTTATGAAAGATACTGTTTTTGTAAATTGGTCTTTATAACTAGCCAGGCAACTACATTAGGATGCCTGCATTCTTCACCAGATCACTTGTGAGTGTACATACATGTGTCATTATATACCAAAGCACATAATTTCAAGAATCAGAGAAAAAGGGACTGAGCTTTGCTATAGAGCTATAGCCTATTCCAAGGTGGCACTACAGCGTTTTTTCCAGAAGTGGCAAAGTTCTTGGGAAACAATTCAGCTGCTCCAGTTTCATTAGCTGAGATTTGGGTCCAGAGATTTGAAATGTAGACAACTGCAAATAGCAGAATGCAATAGTGAAGCAGAACTAAAATAGAACTATTTTTCTTTTTTTGCTACGAATGGTCAACATTATCGACTTCTACTATTAAACAATCACTGCTGGTGATGATGGGAAGATGGAGAATAAACTGAGTTATTTTTGTTTGCTTCCTATTTTCAAGCTAAAATTCCACATTTTTGTTTTGTTTTGTTTGGTTTGGTTTAGTTTTGGTTAGGTTTTTTGTGGGATTTTTTGTTTGCTTGGTTGATTTTTCTTTTTCTGCAGTGTTCAAGTGAAAATATAAGATGTTTTTCTAGGGCAAAACAATCTTGTATAATGAAAGTTTTCCCAAACATAAGATAGTATGTTAATTGACAAATAACATCAGATTTGCAATGATTTCCCAACACCAGGAATGTCATTGGATCTTCAGTATATTTAATGATTGCTGAATAGTTCATAAAGTTGTCCCCATGTTTCTGAATATTGCCTATGGTTTGGCTTTATTGAGTGTTCTTTCTACAGCTTGTTTGAAAACCCTTCTTTTATTCTTTCTTAATTAATATTTAGATTGTGTGGGTTGTCATCTTAACCATTTTTTTTCTTTCCATTTGGAAAATAACTTTTGAACTAAATAGTTGATGATGATTCATAATAAACACCAAACAGAACAGTTTTAGGTATTTTTCTATAGTGATGATTATAGTGACAACTATTCATGAAGATTATTATGAGCACCTAAAACACATTTAAATACTTCTTAGGTGATATTTTGCCACTAATTACAAATCATATTTTCCACAAGTTAGTGAACAGAATCCATTTTTTTCAGTTGTATTGCAGCTTTGAAATGACATATATGAAATGACACTGTGTTGGATTATCACAGCTTGTAAAACAAGCACTGGGAATGTTGGGGCATTGTGACAAATAAACAATACTTGAGTCATCTCTTTTGAAATTTAGTATGAGGGGTTGCTTCTCATATTTAATAATTAAGATTCTGGAAACTTAAAAGAAAAAAGTAAAAAAGGGGTCATAAAAGAATGCTTAAGTGTGCACAGCAGACTTCTTTGAAAGGTACAGATTTTGCAAAATTTTATCACTGGTGTTAAAAAATGTTCTTCAATGCCTGTGATTCATCAGATTTCATGTTCTAGTACTGATGCATTTTTTTGAGTTCAGATCATTTAATAAATCTGGGTTTGGGATTAAAATCTACATGAGGTGCTTATTTTTCCCTTTGTTTTTCTTGTTTATATCTCTGCAAGACCTGAAATCTCTGTTTCACGTATCCCTTTGAATAAACCATAAAATTACAATCAAGTGAACTGGGATTTTAATCTGATGTGCCACAGATTTCCTAGGTTGATGTGTGCCAGCCATTTTCAACACATTCACATTAGGCTCCCATCACACTTTGGTGGCTTTTATATTCTTCACCTTCTTCTGCTGTTCTGCTGCCCAGTACCTTCTTAGCTGTCAGTGAACTGTAGAATGTGGGCAGCTGGACATAACAATGCAGGATGAAGCTGCAAGTTTATTCATGTATGTGGTCTTATTATAGCATAGAATCATCAAATGGTTAGGGTTGGAAAGGACGGACTTTCTTCAGGATCCTAATGAAAGGTAAAACATGGAAAATATGTCAGCTTTTTCAATTGTTTGTGGTTTGATTTGAGGTTTAGGTGTTTGGTGGCTTTTTTGGGGTCGTTCTGTTGGTTTTTTTTGTTTGCATGTTTGCTTGTTTGTTTGCCTTTTAATTTAAGCAGCAAGGCATGTTCATCTTGCACTTTATTCTTTAATTTAAAGACTATGCAATAGTTCATTGCTCCAGGCCCTCTGAAACTGTGACTGTAACAGTCACAAATATAAATTCATAACATTCAAGGTGATATCTGTCATAAGAACAGCTCAAAATTAGTGATTATAGTCATTAACATTATATTAGTTAATAAGTTAGATAAAGATCTGCTGTATTAATTAAGGTAGTCTATAACAGAAAGCATACAAAAAATGGGCCATAGGCATTGCCAATTAGATACACTTTCTTGATAAAAAAATGCACCAAATGCAAAAGACCATCAGCTGCTGATACTTACTGTTGTTTCATAAATATTAAGACCCTGATGTTATTAGCCTTTAGATTAATAATTATACCACAAATAGATCAAGACACTGTTGGCTCCTGGAGCAACATATAGCTCAGGCCCTCAGAATGGTTGATCTTTTAGAGATTGTGTTACTGTTGTATTTTTGTCACTAGCAGACACATCAACCTAAACCTGTTACTATGCAGCAAGCATTCCTAGATGTTAAAGCTTTGACAATCAGTTTCTGTACCACTCTTTATTTATATATAAACCACTGACTAGTGTTTCTGTAGATCAAGATAGCAATGCATACCAAATATGCTCCATGTAAATAGATGTGTTTCCAATTAGTACTGTAAAGCAAAATTATTTATGCGCTAGAATATCTTGTTCAAACAATACCATTAATGAAAAGCAAGTATTCAACATGCATAAAACTCTTTTTAGTATGTATAGAACTACTAGCTATCATATCACAACATTTGTAGGAGGAGCTTTTACAATGAGAACAACAGATACGGCCAGGGATGCATGGTTATGTTTCAGAACCCACGTTTAATTTTCCACATTGGCAGCTGCAAAACAAGGAAACTAGGTCATTACACAAAATGTCCACAATATGTTCCACTTTTGAGTTTTAATGTTAGAAGTGCTATTAGTTACATCCCTGATATGATGCACTTGCTAACAAAAACAGAGGACACAGTGTGTGAGATCTATAGTGAAGAGTAACAGTGTTCTGGGCCAACCATGGGGACAGAAGCAAGTGTGGATGGAGTTGCTCCTAGAGCAATTAAGACATTCAACATGCCTTGAACTGCAGCCCGCCAGACAGTGCTGCAATTTGTTACCAGACCTCAACAGCAAACCTAGAGGATAAGGCAATCATTAGATAATCAGTGTCCTTGAGCCATCACGGATGGGAACTTCACCCCACCGCTAATGGGTCTCAAATGGACATATGTGACTTGGGACATAATTTTTGCCATGAAAAATACCCTACTGAGCTGTATGGCACCCAGTAGGCTTCTTACAAGAAGTCCTATATTAGAAGCGAAACATGGTAGTAACTCAGTAAAAACTTCCAAAAGAAAAAGGCATAAAATAGCTAAATACCTAAGAAAAACAATAAAGGTTGCAAAGAGAGAACCTTAGCAGTACTGAGGATTGGTCTGGTGCATGCTTCCACAACTAGCTGGTACATGTGTGGGCATCAGAGACTCACCGGGCTCCTGTACTGGGAATAATAAGCATGCTGTAATAGTAGTCTGATAGCATGTTACTTCTGGCTGTCACTACATGCTATGTATATTACCTGATAAATAATATTTCTGTACTCAAGAGGTCTGTATAATGTCATTTGTGGATGCTCATCACATGAGTCAAAAAGCCTGAATATTGTATGTGAAGCAGTTGAGAATGGATGACATCTATACCCATGCACAGGTCGAAGGCAGTACTTATATACTCCCATGGTACTGAGAGTTCATGGAATCTGAAGATCGGTAGAATCCTGACCATTCAGACGCCCTGTTACTAGAACATTCTCAAAGGGACAACAATTCTGACAGCACAAATACCTTTAAAACAGGACATCCAATGTAGGAGGAAGATGTCTTACTATGCAAGTTAATGCAAGAATGCCAACCCTACCCATGGCTGCAGAGCAGGGTGGATAGAAAATCCTACACTATGTACTTCAACTTAGCCAACTTTAGGATGTGCTTCAAAACAAAGATTACTTGATTATCATAATTTCAATTTCTTTTGCTTATGCATGGACAAGATAGAACAAGGACATCTTAAATTTTATCTGGCGTATGCACCCCCGCCCTATCTTGTTCTAGTAAAATAAAAACCACAAAGTACAATGTAGCCAACATAGGCTTTTAATAGAATCAGCTTTACATAGCAAAACTAAAACCACACTTGGCTTTGGAAATAGCAAAAGTCATAAATCTTATTCTGGATAGTAGTAGCTATTTTAAAGTTCAATAGATGTTAGTTAAAAAGAGGGAAGAAACCAAACTAGGTAAAGCAGACAGGCCAGAGACAGAAAAACTGTTATAGCAAACCCGGGCTAGCAATGGGCACCATCATGTTACTTTGCTTCAGCTCATTAGTGGCTTTGTCTTTATTGTAGTATTATACCAGACCACTGAGTGGGAAAAGAAAACGCTGTTTTAGAGTCAAAGTAACCTGTGCAGTTCCATCTTTTCTGACAAACTCAGAAACTAATATCCACTGCTTTCAGCTGGCATATGTCACCACACAAAAAAACTCCCAGCCAGTTTGGGGTTTCTGACAGGAGCTGCCTTTCAGGGCCCTGAGGCAGAAGCAAAGCTGCCTCTGGGATGTTATCAGAGGTACCAGCTGCCACCAACAGCCTGAAGGGATTTCTGCTATTCAGGGAAGGAGAAAAAACACCTCCCTACAGTGAGCAGGATGGGAAAGACTCATGCTATGTTGGAACAAAAAAAGGTGCAGACTGTTTTCACTACCCCACAGTCAGAAAATGCCAGTCGCCTATAGCATTTTCTTACTGACATCCTTAGTGCCTAGTGAAGCAGGAATCATAAGTAACCTCAGTGGGGTAAGCACATCTCCTCTCCTCTTGCAGGAACTGCTTTCAAGCAAAGCCCTGAGGTATATGCGCCTGCACCTCCAGCGGTTAACTCCCAGAGGCTGCTTAAGGGAATAAATGCAGATTTTATTACAGAAGTCTAGAAGGACATGTCTAGGAAGGGCTCTATAAAAACAGCTACACAGCTGGGAGCATCTGTGTTGCTTTCTGTATCCCTGCAGGTATCTCTTCCTACCTGAACAGTCCTACCACCTGACTAAGAAAGATCTAACTAACTTATTAGATCTCAAAAGAAGTCTAAATATTTCTGATAGAGGTCTTCATATGTGTTTTCTATTACCTCACCAGCTATACCTCCTAATCTGTGACAGTGATTGATGTGAAAGTTCTATTGAACACATTCAATAGACCTTTTATGATCTATAAAAAAATAACTTTCTCACTTAAGAGGTAGAGCCAAACCCTCCGGCAGGACAAATCAGCCTACTAATATGAGCTAAGGACTTGATTCATAGAGTGTCACATGGAAGATGTGCCTTGTATTCTGCTGAAAGTTTACTGTTGGTAAATACCCTGGAAAAATAGTCTGATCTAATAAAAGAAGACATAAAACCTCCCCCAAAAAAATGTAATTTATCAGCACTAACTGCCTCCATCACATCAAAGAAACATTCCCAAATTACTCGACAGTCACTCAGATTATAACAAACATAAAAAAACTGCTGTGTATAATACTATTTTGCTACCTTAGTAGAATACTACAAGGACAAACTGGACATCTGCTATAGTAGTTGTGTCACTGTAATAACAAATAGTCTAAAGGTAAAAATAGTTGCTGGATATTTGGGGGACATTTCTTCTAGGAAATCAACAAGAAGGTCTAATCAATTTCTGTTTCCCAACAACCTCATTTTGTAGCTGATGTCCAACAATTTATAGAGTCTCAAGTAGAAATCATTCTATTAACTGACTCTACTTTTATAGCACCTGGCTACAACATCTGTTGAGATATTCATACAATTAATTCATGTGATATAAGGAAGAGCAATTAAGTAAGAAGTAATAAGGCCTTGTCCAAGACCGTGTATCACTCATCCTGTGTTTCTCTTTTTCTAGTCCAGTACTTAACCCCAAGAACTCTGGACCACTTACTCAAGTGCATGAGATTGACAATAATGGCAACTGCAGTGCTAAATCATTGACATTGTATCATGACATTTTGTAATTCTATTGCATTGTTACTGTTATAAATCATATTTTGCAAATGAAATAAATGTCTCTTAATAGAATGACCTTTTACTACGGGTGTGTTATTAAAATTTGTGGTATTTTATGTTGTATCTTGTATCTCTCTTATCTCAAACATGCATAGTTTGAATGCCAAAAAAGTAATTTTAGGCTTTTTTACTTTAAATCATGAAAATATTTACAAGGGTAAAAATAATGCAGAAAGTGGCTGCTACATAAAACAATTTCATTGTGACTTGTTATTTTAGTCACTAAAAACATTCACCTTTTTAATGACATTTTCCATTTGTGCCTACAGATGAACACCTTTGAAACAGTTTTAAAGTTAATCCTAGTTAATAAAAACTAGAGAGAAAACATTTGGTCTTTTGTTGTTGTTTTTTTTTTTTTTTATTTTATTTTTTATTCTTTATTCTCACCTCCTGGACTACCTGTATTATTCTATTACATTATACAATGCTTCCCCAGCTTTTCAAGAGTACCACAAAACGAGCAATAGATCCTCTTAAGTGCCACCATGTGGCATGCACAGGACAGCAAGATGGTCAGACCCAGTCAGAATGGCCTTATAAAAGACAATCTGATCTCCTTCTATGACAAGAAGACCTGCTTAGTGAGTGAGGGAAAGGTTGTGGATGCTGTCTACCTGGACTTCAGTAAAGACTTTGGCACTGTCTCCTATTGCATTCTCCTGGAGAAACTGGCTGTCCGTGGCTTGTATGAGTGTACTGTTCACTGGGTAAAAAACTGGATGGCCAAGCCCAAAAAGTGATGGTGAACAGAATTAAATGTAATTGGCAGGGGGTCACAAATGGTATCCCCCAGGGCTCAGTATTGAGGCAAGTTATGTTTAATATCTTTATCAATTATCTGGATGAGGGGATCAAGTGCACCCTCAGTAAGTTTGTAGGTGACACCAATTTGAGTGAGGCTGTTGATCTAAAATGTAGAAAGGCTCTGCAAAGGGATCTGGACAGGCTGGATGGATGAGCTGCAGTGAGCTGTAAGAGATTCATTTAGGCTCAGTGCTGGGTCCTGCACACCCCCCTACAGACTTGGTGAAGAGTGGCTGGAAAGGTGCAAGGCAGAAAAGGACCTGGGGGTGCTGACTGATGCTGCTGAACATCAGCCAGCTTGTGCCTGGGCAGCCAAGAAGGCCAACAGCATCCTGGCCTATATCAGCAGTAAGGGAGCTAGCAAGACCAGGGCAGTGATCATCCCCCCCTGTACTCAGCACTGGTGAGCCACACATAGAATAGTGTGCTCAGCTCTGGGCCCCTCACTACGAGACAGACATTGAGGTGCCAGAGTGGGTCCAGAGAAGGGCAACAGAGCTGGCGAAGGGTCTGGAGCACAAGCCTCATGAGGAAAGACTGAGGGAACTGGTGGTGTTTAGCCGGAGCAAAAGGAGGCTGAGGGGAGACAGGATTGCTCTCTGCAACAACTTGAAAGGAGACTGTAGCAAGGCGGGTGTTGGTTTCCTTTCCCAAGTAACAACTGAGAGGGCAAGAAGAAACAGTGTCAAGCCATAGGGCCAGAGGAAATGTACTCAGGTTGTGCCAGGTAATGTTTAGATCCAATATTAGGAAAAATTTCTTCACTGGAAGCCTTGCCCAGGCTTGAACAGGCTACCCAGGAAGGTGGTGGGTTCGCCATCTCTGAAAGTATTTAAAATACATATAGATCTTGTGCTAATGGATGTGGTTTTGTGGTGGAATTGGTATTTAAGTTAATGGCAGATTCAATGATCTTAAAGTTCTTTCCCAATGATTCTATGACTCTATGATTCTACGCTTTTGTCACATTAACCATATTTTTTTAATCTTTGTACTTTGCAATTAGCTGACTTATAGAAAAACAATCCTAATACTCTTATGCAAATGCATATGAGGTTAACATAGCAAAGTACAGACTCTTACACTTCTCAGAGAGTCAAATTAACAGCAAAGAGTTTGAAAGTTTGAGTAACACTTGCTATTATGCTATTTTTGTAGTGCTAAATATTATTAATAGAAAAGAGATAGCAAACCCACTTATACAGCAGGTGTAGTTCAGCTATTCTTTACAGATCATGGTGTCATCTTCTGAGCTGTTGTTTTCTTAGTCATTAAAGAATGGAGAGAATTTTGGGTACGCCATATCATCATCTCAAGTCCCATGCTGCTCTTCAGACAGGTAGCTTATCCTTGTCATTTACAAGACACTGATGCAGATTATTATCTATTCTGATTATCAGTATGCATTTTTTACTTGTACCCTTAGTCCACAGGGTTGTTAGTAGTCACCTGTAGTTTGAACAGCTAGCTCCTGGATTCACTTTGAGCAACTTTTTTCAGCCCCAGTAGTAGCAGGGTCCTGCAGCAGCTACGATGCGGACGTACTTACTCCTGCATTAGCAACTTTATTCTACCTTTGTGGTGTATCAGATTCCTCAGAAAATTCCCTTGTCTCTTTTGCTCTGCAATAAGAAATTCTCTGGCAACAAGAGCCCTCTTCCTCTGATCACTTGAGTTTTAGTGCTTTTATCTGCAAGCAAGATCTTTGGCTTTGACTTGTCTCAGTGCCTCCTAGGCTCTCAAAGCCCTTTGTAAATACTGCGAGGAGACTGTTATTATGTGATATATCCCATTTATGTTCACACAGCATATGTCACTGCTGGACTTACCTGACAGATGAATTTACATGCTCCCAAAGTATAAGTGTTAAAAAATAACATGTTGTATCTAAATTCATCATTGATAAATGGAGATGCTTAGAGCTAGAGAGTAACGCCAGATCACACACTTATCAATTGGCCTTAGGAAACAATTCAGATATTTCAAACTTTAGTAAATTTTGATTGCCAAAGTGCATATTGCTCTTTCTCTTGCTATTGTTCATTTTGGCCATTCATTGGGTCTTTGACTGTATTCATTTATTGGTCATACTTATTGGTCACATTTATTGGTCACATTTATTGGTCACATTTATTGGTCATATTTGCTTGTCATTCAGCTGTATTAGGGTTTTTTTTCCCTAAGTGTACCTTCATTTCAAAAGTATTTTTTCCTTATATATTTTTGAATGAGACTATTCATTTAACTATGGGCATAAAAAAAAATGACAGAAAACTTCACTACCATTCACGAAGCTTCTCCAGTTTAGGTGTTTTTTTTTGGACGGAGGGTGGTGAAATAAATGCCTAAATCACTGTCATCTATAAATTTTTATTTCTCATATCACAATAGAAAATTATTCAAGTCAGTGCAGATGCCAAATTTTTTACAAAAAGTAGGGTTTTTTCCCTACATTTTTTTTGTAGAATAATTAATTTTATATATGAAATATATGACTGTACACCAGAATTGCATTTATCTTCAAACTCTATTGCAAGACTTCTGCCTTTGTACAGGAAGTGGATACCTCAGTTAAAATCTCTGCTCCACAATTTCCTGTTCTGTAACATAAAGCTAAAAATTCAGTGAGGTAACTGGAAGTATAGAAGTTGTAATTATTGACTTACACCAGCAAAAAACTGTGTACTTCTTCTGATTTTACCATAGACACCAGAAGAATGTAAAATACAGATACATTTACATATGCACAGTAAGCAGTTCTCATTTTCTGAATCTAGCAACAGTTTCCTCCTGTCGTATTTTCTTTCTTTGACATTTTTTTCTGCTTTTATGCTCTTTTAGAAAAGGCAGAAACCGCACATGATCATATGTGATCAGATGCTTAAGATTTAAGTGGTATTTTTCTACTATTCTATATTTGAGCCTTACATTGCTCTGTAGTTCTTGGCTCTTTGCAGTAAACCACTTAATTTTGATCAATTGAAAGTTGCTTAGTTAGGTCCCAAAACACATATCTCTGAGGAAAATATGATATAAGAAAAAAAAAAGATGAATGTTAAAAACTGTTTAGCTGAGCCTGACATTTTACTTTTAAATATTAATTATACTTTGGGATTCTTCTTGTTTAGATCCTTAAGTGCTTGCCTGGGACATAAATGGTACTATATTGTCTTGAGGAAGCCACAGAGCAGTTTTGTTAGATAAAACTCCATGCAGCTGGCAATTTTTGGCAATTAATATTATGAATTCTTGTTATGAGGGGCCTGGGGAAGACACTTCCAGGTTGCAACTGTCTCTAGAAAATGAAGCAAATGTCAGAAGTGCTGGGCCTACTGAGAGTATCACTTGTATAAGGAAAAGAGGTCACAAATGTTAAAATTACCATATTTATGGACACTGTAGATATTTGAGGTCTGAATGAGCTGTTCAGTTTGTATTGAATGCTAAAATTTAGGTTTTTTATGTTTCTGGATAGCGTAATATAACATAGAAACTACTCCTCTCAGATACTACATCAGTAAAAATCTTGAAGTTTAATACAGTTTTGCTTACATCTGTACTGCCTATGACTACTGATCACAGAGGGAGGAAAACATCTCTTGCCAAGAAAAAACAATACTTCATCATTTGCATATTCCTATTGCTAGCTTTTGGGTTTTGGGACAACTCAGTACTTGGTTTTCCTCTCATGTTCTCCTCTAAGGCTAAAATAAAAAGTTGAAAAATTTTGTGTAAAAATTTGTTTTAACTTTCTTATTCCAGAGCAAGCAATTTGTATACATCATGTGTGGTGGGTTGACCCAAGCCAGCAGCTAAAAACCACACAGTTGATCACTGCCGCCCTGCACTTAGCAGGATGGGGAGAAAATAGGAAGAACAAATGAGAGAAAATTCATGGGTCAATATGAAGACATTTCAATATGTAAAGGAAGTGGAAAAAAACCAACCTAACAAAAAAAAACCAAAGTCTGGTCATTAAAAGGTAATCACTTACCACCTCCCACAAGTAGCCTGATAAGCAACCAGTCTCCAAGCAATATGCACTTACCCACCCACCCTAAAATCCCGCTCCTTTCCTTGCTGAGAATGATGTTGCATAGATATGGTACTTTGGGAAACGGTTTAGTGGTGGACTTGGCAGTGTTAAGCTGACAGTTGGATTCAATGATCTTAAAAGTCTTTTGTAACCTAAACACTTCTATGATTGTACAAGCATACTTTGGTTACTTTGGACCAGTTGTTTCTGCTGCGTCCTGCTGCACCCACTCCCAACCTCTTGCCCATCCCTAGAATTCTTGCTGGGTGGTTTAAGTAAATTCCTTGGCACCGTGCAAAGAGTGTTCAACACTAGATAAAACGCTATGTTGTTACAAGCATTGTTTTGGTCACAAATACAAAATACAGCACTATATGAGTAGCTATGAAAAAAATTCACTCCATCCCAGACAGACCTTCATAAACATCAGAGCACCCTAAAATTCCAGTGATGTGGTAAATTTTGAGTGACCTATTTTTTAACATTCCCCTGCTGCTAACCTAGAAGCACCATAACAATGAACTTTGGAAATACTTTAGGGCAGAGGGAGAACAGAGAGGAAGACAACACTTAGTCATGTACATTCATCTATTTTTCACACTGCAGGTACAATAATAAAGTCATATCACTGTTTAGTGTGTCTTCTTTGACTCTGTCCTGAGCTGGTGGTGTGTAATAATAGCGTTCATTTTTCAGGTGAAATAGCAACTACAACAGGATATTGCTATAGCAATATGGCTTTGGGGAAGAACTACAATATGATTGTCCTTCACCTAGTCACAAAAATACATACTCCAGCTTCTTTAAGAGATCAGACTGGGATAGAAGTGTTTCTGTTTTTTCCCTTTGTGGTTAACAACCAGACTTGATAGTCATACAGCATACAGTTTTACTTATGAAAGTCTCAGGCTCTGATATTATCTTTTCTGGCAGCCAAAGATGAGGACAGCTGTTGCTAAGTGAAAAGACACAGCAATGACCTGAGGCAAAAGGGGTGGATGGATACATGGTAGTAATAAAATGAATTTGTTTTGTTGGCATTTTGCTTTTGAAAATAGCATAATCAAGCTCTTGCCAAAATTACCTCTCTAAATTGGCACAACATGCTGTTCTACATCCGCTACACTGATTTCTTTGGCAATTTTGGAAAGAGAATGGTGGAGGACATGCTAATAAAACAGCAAGCTTGGCTTTGCTGCATTGGTCAGACTGTCATAAAAGCCTACAATGAAACTAGTCCATGGCTGCTGACAGAGAACAGCCTGTAATCATTATCATCTTGGCAAACACAGTGAGAACTGACCTGAAGACTTAGAGTGCTACAAGTCTGCGCTGGAGAGTCATAGCTCTGTACCCAGGCTCTGTCTACAATCATTCCCCTGAAGATCAAACCTGGGTGAGGATCTGGAACATGCTTCCAAGACTGGTGAATAGTATGAACAGGGCTGTGTGCTGGAGTAGCTTTATAGGGTACACAGAATATGGCATATGATAGACTGCAAAAGCTACAGCAGGAGCTCTTTTGGTTACTTCAGTGTTGTAATTCCTTTTTTTTTTTACTTTTGTACCAAAATTTTGTAGATCTCATAGATGTACAAGATTAAAGGATTAAAGGTTTTCAGATCTAGTCAGAAATTCAATTTTAAAGCTTTGAAAAATAATTGAACAGAATCTTGACAGCGTTTGTACTGTGTCTGATATGGCTGAATCAAAGCACTAAGTAGTAAAGAATTTTAATTGCTCATAAAACAGCTGAAGCATGCTTTCTTTTTTTCTTCTTCACTGACTGAGGTTTGGGCTGCTTTACAAAAGAGCTAAAAAGTTACATTTCCACATATGTTGCCTTGCTTGCTTATTTTGTCGTTATCTGTCCATATAATTTTGGTTTGGGAGATTTCCAAACCAGACTGAGCAAAATAAGTGTTTCCTATTGACAGGCAGCCTTTGTGCCTGCTCAGGTTAGCCGCCTACTTGTCAGCAATGCTAATATACCCAGACTTTATCAAATAATCCTGCACTATTTCTAGATAATATAACAGTTGTCACTGCTTATTTCCTAGGTCTAAACTCTAGGTAGAAGTCTAACAGCTATTATTGCTGCTGTATAAAATTCTGATGCTGTTTTGCTATGCTTCCCATGTTAAATTGGAATGCACTGAATATCTGCCACTAGGCCTCAAATGCATGCATATCTCTGTCTGGACCAACTGAAGGTTCCTTTTGCAATTACCATAATTTTCTTATGGCAAATGCTTTTTTAAAAAACAAAGCAAAACAGAAGTCAAACCCAGCTTGTCACAATTTCTTTTTAAACAATGTTATTCTGCCTCAACAATCAGTGAGTCTGGTATGTAACACCAAGTTTTTCCCACAGGAGAAGACTTTTAACTCCCATTTGAAACCTTCAAATTCCCTCTGGTGCTATAATATTTCTACCATCTGGAACACTGGAACATTTTCTGAAATTAGATGTCCTTGAAGATAAAAGATTTCAGCCACAGGAACAAAAGTGCTTCACTCTACATATGCATTTTGCTCTGAACTAACACATGGCAATACTGAATCTCTGAGACCTTACACTGAAGGACCCAATATTCAAAATTGGTCAGCCAGACATAATAAGCCTTTTATGCTCAGTAGATGTGGGATTATTGGGTTTTTTTAATTCAACATTTCAAAAAAATTTTTTTTCCATTAAAATTGTGGAAGTGAATGAGCAGCAGCGAATTTTGTTCCACAGTATGCAAATATCAGAGGATAAGAAAGGTGAGTGTCTCTAAAGACTTGAACAGCAGGTCATAGGCAACTTCAGAAAATGACTGACACAAATGCTGCAATAAGAAATGGCTATTGAATCCCTGCTTTGAAGGATAATTTATAAAGGATTCTAGTTAGAAAGGGCAAGGGCCTGTATCTATGGAAGTAAAAATGGTTTGTTGCAGTTCAATGCCCTGTATGTTAGCTAGAAAGTAACCCTTGCCAGCTAATTTGGACTTACTTAAGTGACATATACATGCAATGTTTAATACGCTAAGTAGTACTTCTTATTCCATGCGTTATACAAAGCACCAGCTGAAAGGTTTACAGGATGGTCTTGTATGAAAAATTTCTTGCCTAACCATTCTGTCATTACTCTTGGCAGCAGATATCATGGTCATATGATGTTTCCATGGCCACAAGTTAATATCTGTGCATGAGTCTCCTCCCATTTCCCCTTTCTTGTAATAGTGTGCTGGAGTCTGAGATGTAAATGTAGATTACACGTTACATGCATGAAAGATCAAGAGGTTAATGTTGCATTAGTTCATCCTTCCCATAAGCAAATTTCCAGTGGTGCTCCAATCTGGCAGGTAGATCTCCAAACCATGCAGTTCTCTGTACCTTGCTCTCTCCTATCTGTGTAACTTGGCCAGCTATATTTAAAACACCAGCTAAACTACTCCAGCAGATTTCTTCCCACGCTCTGATTCAGATAGTGAGATACCAATGAGGCAATAAGCCCTGGAGACACAAACACAGTTACACTCACAATAACATGAAAAAATTGCAGATTTTTCTCTACTCATCAGACATTGGCTTGACAGGACATAATTTAGGGAGGTGATGGTAACCTAAGACAAGCTTGAGAAGACTAGGGTAAATACAACATTGAGCATCAAATGGCAAATCCCTGCATCCTTCCAATTCTGACTGAGATATGCCTATGAATGAAAACCAGTAATGTGAATCTTTCTTGGGACTCTTTTTTCTTGCTGGTGACAACTTGCCAAAAGTAACATTTTAATGGATAGATGCCATACACAAATTGTAATCCTGGGAGCTGAGAACAATACACCAGGCATGACAGAGATAGACTGTACACAGCTGTGCAAAAATCCACTTTTCTCAACCATGGCAAATTTATATCACAAAACTGCATGTACAGGAAGATAACTGCTCTGTGTGCTGTAATGAAATAGCAAGGCTTCTCTGCAATATGAGAGTTCCCCTCCTTCATTTTTTTCGGCCATTAAACAGCAGAAAAAATAATAATCTCCTTTTAATTTAACAACAGTTCATTTTTTATCTCAGGATCAAAGTTTCATTCCAAAGAGGTTTTTTCTTTGCTCTTTTCTCATTCTTGCTTTTTTCCCTGAGGGTTTCATTAAGTTATTTAAATTTGCATGTTCTTTATTCATAAATGAATCAGATATATTTTGTAGCTGAAATTACCATAATAGAATACTTACCTTGGAAATGTCATTAGATGTGGGGAGCAAACTTGTGGATAATCAGAGTTTCTAGAAGTGTAATTAACATATTGCTCCTGAGTTGAATTCAAGATTACTTAAGTGTTTATTTTCCAAATTACTGGCCATTCAAGAAAAGCCAATGATAAGAACACTATCTAATGATAGCTTAAATGAGGGGAGGACGGGACTTTATGTACAAATGACAGAGCCTTCGAGGAAAGGACATATATTGAAACTTGATGCCTCTGACTGCTTCTTACACTTTGAAAGACTTCAGCGCAGAAAGCACAATTAAAAAGAAACATACTTTGGCAAGAACTCTTCATCCTGCCTTTGTGCAGTCAATAATGAGATGGTACTGTATGTATTGCTGTTGTTTGATCGTTAGGCAAGCATGGATGTCTATATCCAGTACTAAAAAGATCCCTGTTCTAATTTTTATAAATCTGTAATATAGTGGTAGATCTAAGAATAGATGTTACTGCACTTAAACTTTCTTCTTAGTGCCTTCTTTTGTTCTTGGCCAGCACACAGGAGAGGGAGAAATTTGAAAAGACACTGTTGATTTCTTTTTTTTCCAGATCATTTCAGATGCGATTTGTCTAGTAAATGTATATGTGTAAGAAATGCTCAAAAATTTGTGGTCATACTTTTTGAAGGTTTGAGACATTTCATTCAGCAGTCGTCAACACTGGGTAGAAGTAAGAGCATGAATCACTGTCATGTTACACAAAAAGACTGAAGACAACTTTGGCAGCAAGTACTGTGCAAAACAAAGTTAGAAAGCATGTGAATACCCTCGTCTAAAAGGTTATGCATCCAACATGTTGGTATGTAACCAACAAGTAACAAAAGCAGGTGGGAGGTGGTGATGGGGTTGATGTGCAGGTTATATCAAAAGCCGTCTTACATTAAACTGGCAATGGCAACTGCCTGGTTTTTATTATTCTCACAGAGTTTCATTAAATGTGTAATATTATGAAAAAGTCCATGTTTAGCTACACCAGCACTTCACTCTGCAGCCTTACAGCTACCATTTGAGACTCCAGTATACTGAGGATTGGAGAGGGAAGTGCTGCTGTGTACATCTACCTGCAGTCAGGAGCCAAAGAGTCTTCACAAAGATAGTTTTAATCCACTAATGGAGTTAGGCAATTAATGCCAAACCAACTAAACGTACAGTGTAAGCAATCTGGAGATACTTGTGTAGTTTAAGCCTTGCAGAAGGGAATTGTAAAGGCTGCATCTTACTGTACCCTGGGAACATGAGTCTGGGGCCAGGCATGTAGGTAAGAACAGAATAGTTATAGAACCTGAAGCTGCAAATACTTTTTTCCTCACTTTAGTGACTAGTCAGTGTTGTTCAATGTGGACCATCAGGATATCCTTTAATCCTTGATCCCCCTGGGGTACTCAGTTCCCTAAGTCACTTTTCTATCCTTTAAACTCATTCTTATCCTGATATCAGTCTGACAGCCCCTGCTTCTTAGACTTTTTGTCTTTTATAACTTTTATTTTTTTGGAAAACTGGGGGAGTAATTAAATGGCAGAGAGACAGGAACAAGTCAAACCTTGGAGTAGCGAGGCACAGAATGAATGATTAAAATAATTTAAATATTTTTTTTGCATTTTATTCAATTATTTTAAAAATCAAGGGTAGCAAGAATCACAGATAATACCACAGGAAACTTGCCACACAGCTCCACAAGAAAGTGCTCCTAAAGGCTTTTGTTTTAATAGAAAATTCAGTTAAAGTAGGAAAATGTATTTTTATTTCTTTTGTGACAGAATATCTGTCAGGCATATACAATGAATGTCAGCTAAAAAACTTTTCTTTTTGAAACTGTGGTTGTGTTCTGCTTGAGCTCCTGTGCTCTGTGTGTTGTGTTATATTCTTTTTTCATCTGATGTGAAAGAAATTCTGTTGTCTAGGATGGGTGCAGTTGCTGTTTGTCCTCCACTTTTAACATGTGACATTCAGCGTTATTCACTAGTCAGGTATGAAAATGAAGTCACACAATACATACCATTTTGGAACACTTTACCAGTTTATCACCCTGAATGTATACTGTTGTGAGCAGGCTGGCTCCACAACTAAGTCCAGAGTATTTCCTACTCACCCTCTTCTAGACATATTCTTCCACTTGCATCAATAAATTCTTTCAATTACTACCATAATAGGATCTTCTACAGTATTACTGCAATATTCTTGAAAATGCTGGATTTTTTGGGTGACTTGAAGTTCACAAGAAGGTATAAAATCCACTTAAGATGATGAGAAATATACAACAGCTTCTGAAACAGAATTTCTTGCCTTCCTCCTTTTATTTTCTCTGACATTATATTTTAGGGGTTTTAGCTCTTTAACAGAATTTTTGAATTTTCATTAGTAAACCTGGTTTAAAATGTCAGTAGGAAAATTCTGTCTTTATACCCTTAACTAGGTCATTCACATTTTCTTTTCCTACCTTCTCTTTAATGATCCGTCATATTACAGTTTTCACATACATAGCATTTAAAGTTACTATATATCTATGAAAATGGGAGCAAGTAAAAACTGCCCAAAGATGTGGGGCAAAGTCCTGTTTTAAGATGAGATACTGAAGCCAAAAGCATGATATTGTGCATACATTTGCTGAGTTTCAAAGGGGTCATGAACTTTTATTTATTCCAGTACTAATAGCATCTCTCATTATTATTCCGTGCTTTTGAGATTACTAGTCAGTCATTAAATTTGTTTCCTTTTTCCAGCACACAAGCTTTTGTGTTAGACCTCTGCCTCCCTTTCTCAATGTTACAGTTCATTACATTGGCAACTTTTCCAGCACAAAATGTAAAAATTAAAAGAATTCTTGTACCCATGTCGTGGTTTAAGCCCTGCCATGCAGCCCACTCACTCACCCCACCCCCCCCTCCCCTCCCCCTTCCTCCCCCAGCCCCCGGAGGGGGGGGGGGGGGGATCAAAAGAATGCAACTCCCATGGGGTGAGATAAAAACAGTCCAGGAACTAAGGCATA
>WYDI02034078.1:0-22897 GCA_009867235.2 Psittacus erithacus | reverse complement strand
GCCTGGAAAAGAGAAGGCTGCATGGAGACCTCATAGCAGCCTTCCAGTATCTGAAGGGGGCCTATAAGGATGCTGGGCAGGGACTCTTCATTACAGACTGTAGTGATAGGACAAGGAGTAATGGGTTCAAACTTACACAGGGGAAGTTTAGATTGGGTATAAGGAAGAAGTTCTTTACTGTGAGGGTGGTGAGGCACTGGAAAGGGTTGCCCAGGGAAGTTGTGAATGCTCCCTCCCTGGCGGTGTTCAAGGCCAGGTTGGACAGAGCCTTAGGTGACACGGCTGAGTGTAAGGTGTCTCTGCCCATGGCAGGGGGTTTGGAATCAGATGATCTTAAGGTCCTTTCCAACCCTAACTATTCTAGGATTCTATGTTCAGTAAGATCTCCTAATGTTAATAGAAAGGCTATTCCTGTGGAACAATGAAAAAAAGGAACATAATCAAGTTTGCACCTATTTTACTCTCCTGACTTATGAGCCTGGGAGCCAAAAAAAGGCAATACTATTAGGAATAGTTAATAGTCTTTCTTAGATCAAGTGATTTAGCTGAAGAAAATGATCAAATGACTGTCTTGAAATTCATTGCAGAAAACCTCAGAGGTATACTGAGCAGTCAAGGCAAGTAAGAAGCCACAGAGTCTCATTGCATTCATCATTGATTTGTATGAAGTGCAGAGCTCAGAAAGGAGTGAATTTGGAGTCTCTACAAATCTTGTAAACTCAGTTTTAGAAACTTAAAAGAGATGGAAAAAAAAAAAAAAAGAAGGCCTTTTTCCTATTCCCTTTCCTAATGTATGACAAAGACTAACATGTCCTTTCATCTTACAATACCTTTCTGATTACATGACTTTAGCAACAGATTTGTTTCCTGTAAATTTCCAGTTACTTTGTGCTGCTTTCTGATTTCCTGATCAAGAACACTCCTGCAGCTCTTTCTTTTGCTGGTGCCTCCACTAATGAGTTCTCAGAGGTACATTAATCTAAATAGCTTTATAAATGAGAGGTGTTAAAGGAGGTCTCTCAGTTACTGCAGAGGCCTTAGGAGTGCATATAAGAAGCCTTCTTTTCCTCTATTCTCGCTCTTATTTTTGCATGGAATATACTTCACTCTTCCAGGGAAAAGGGAGCTGCCATTCCCATTAGGTGGCAAGCCTAAACTTAATTGCGCAGCGTCATATTTCCTTGCCAAGAAAAGCACGGTGCTCCTAAGTATCATATATGTCCATAAGAATAAAAGTTTTCTAGGTATATTCCTATTTTCCTCAACCAGTTCGTTTTTGCTGAGGAGCACCAGTTACTCAAACAGTAAAAACGAACAGAACTGGCATTATAATAGATACAAACAGGTGTCTCAGCAAGAATAAAGAATCAGCATATTTCCCTGAGTTTCATGTTGCTAATTTCCATTAGAACTTTTTTAATCCCAAGACCAAAAAAACCACCAAAAACCAACCCAACAAAAACCAGATCCCCCTCTAAGAAAAAACAAACCACAAACAAACAAAAAAAAATCATGAGCAAGTTGCTGTGCTAAAGGCAGAGAAACCAATCAAACAGGAGTTGTGATGCAGTGAGTAGACTGAGATTTGCACTTCCCACTACTATCTGACTACTGTGAAGCAAGGAAGGGAGAAAGAGTTTCTCAGGCAAGACAGGGATGCAGCTATGTAGCAAAAGATGGTAGCTTTCTCTCCATGGAAGGATGTTACTGCATTTTGCCTTCTTTAACCAGTGGCAGATAATATGAGGAAGAGAATTCAGCTGTTTGCAGCATGCCTAGTAATCACCCATCATCTTTGTATGGCGGTAATTGAAAGGGGAAATAAAAATAGTTAAAATATTACAAATTACATCATTGGATAATGCTTGATATTAAAGCTACTGCAGGTGTGGGACATACTTGTTCAGCCCTTTTCTCCATGAAGCAAATTGTTGGCCAACTGCTGGAAAACCATTAGAGCCGTGGGATGACATTTTGTATTAATTTTGTTCAGCAGCAATAATTTATAAATTACAGTGACTTTACACATGAGGCCCCTATTACAAAATACCACCCCAGTTCTTCTTCCATTGTGGCTGATACAAAAGCTCTTATTGGCTTTAATAGGAACTGTATAAAGCCCTGTGATTGCAGTGGGGAGTCAGGAATTATTTATGCCACCTACTGATCAACCAATAGTCTCCAGTGTTTTTCCTTTGTGTTTGAAATAAGGGAACATAGACGACTTTGTATTTATGATAATTTGACAGTAAGACTGCTGACTGAGATTAAGCTGTGTAGAGTGTTTTGTGGTGTTATTTTTGATACTGGATGATAGTAATAATAGAACTTACTTGTAATTTCTGCACACATTAAGGTCTTCGAAGAAGGGTGGAAAATGAGTTACATATTTATGACTTTCTTGAGCAAGTATTCTGTCTGATTATTTGAGAGAACATTTGACTTTTTAAAAAGAAATACTTTATTTCAATTGTCTGAAGTTCTATAGTAATTCCATGAAAACTTCGAATTCAGCACATAGCTTACCTTTAAAAAAACCCAAAACCCAAAGAAACAAAAAACAAACACAAACCCCGCAATAAAACCTAATCCAAAAGTTTCCCATGTGACCTTCTTCACTCCAAAAATACATTACTGACTCATGAAAACTTACTGCATGGCCCCTAAAAGTTAGCCTTTGCCTATAACAGTTGAGTGATGATAAGAGATAGTGTAGAAACATATAACTTACTGGCCAAGAGTACTGAGTAAGCAGACAAGGCTGTATGAATGATCAGAGTGATGGGACACCTCTCCTGTGAGGAAAGGCTGAGGCAGCTGGGGTTGTTAAGCCTGGAGAAGAGAAGGCTCCAGGGAGATCTTATTGCAGCCTTTTAGCACTTAAAGGAGACCTATAAGAAAGATGGGGATGCTATTTAGCAGGGCCTATTGCAATAGACTCAAAGCATCATTTATGTTGGAAAAGGCCTTTAAGATCTAGCCAAATCATTAATCAGGCACTGCGAAGTGCCCACTAATACATGTTCCTAAGTACCATATCTACATGTCTTTTAAATACCTCTAGGGATGGGGACACAACTGCTTTCCTGGGCAGTCTGTTACAGTGCTTAACAACCCCCAGTGAAGAACTTGAGGCTGTTTCTCCTTGTCCTATCACTTGTTACTTGGGAGAAGAAACTGACGCACACCTGACTCCAACCTCCTTTCAGGTAGTTATAGAGAACTATATGGTCTTCCCTGTGCCTCTTTTTCTCCAGGCTAAACAACCCCAGTTCCCTCAGCTGCCCCTCTTAAAACTTGCTCTCTAGGCCCTGCACAGACTCACTGCTCTTCTTTGGACTCTCTCCAGCACCTCAATATGTTTTTTGTAGTGAAAGGCCCAAAACTGAACACAGTATTCAAGGTATCTGGCCCCACCAGTGCCAGATGGACAAGGGTAATGTTTTTAAACTAAAAGAGGGTGGATTTAGACTAGATACAAGGAAGACATTTTTTACAATGAGGGTGGTGAGACACTGACACAACTTGCCCAGAGAAGTTGTGTATGCCCTGTCCCTGGAAACATTCAAGGCCAGGCTGGATGTGGCTTTGAGCAATCTGATCTAGTGAAAGAGGTCCCTGCCCATGGCAGGAGGCTTTAGATTAGATGAACTTTAAAGATCTCTCCCAACTCAAACCATTCTATAGTTAATACATGGTTACTGTCCATGGGCATTCCCTGATTGTATGTTATCTTTATGTTGCCTTTGCTCCTGTATTCATGGCTGTTTCTACTTCTTGAAAGTCTGCTAAGGTATTTTTTGCATACCTCATATTTTTAAGGAAGACAGCTTTGATTAAGCATCATAGGATCACAAGTATATTATCATAGTTTTACCCCAGCTAGAAGTAAATATCATGCAGCCACTTGTAATCTCCTGACCCACCCCTAGTGGAAGAAGGAGGAGAATTGGAAAAAACATAGAAGCTTGAGGGTTGAGATAAGAACAGTTTAATATTTGAAATGAAGTAAAATAATAATAATGATCAGAATAGGAATCTACTTCTCCTTATTGCTCAACTCCCTGTTGATGAACTGGTCTGTAAAACTCAGAAACACTTTTAATCTTGTTTTAAAACCATTAAGTGGGATTTAATTTAGCATAAAACTTGGCAGTAGTTAATCCAGTGATTAATTACTCTGTTACACTTGTTTAATATTGACCTTTTTGTTTTTTTTTCTTCAGTTTCCAACTGTTTCCTATCATTTTCCTGATATGGTCAGCCATATTTTTTCTATTTGGACAAAATAGAAACTGCTCTCAAGTTCAATTTCAACTTTACAACTCTCCAAGGAGAATCAGAGTCCTTTGAGACTGGAAAAAAATTTAGGAAATATTACAACGATGCTTTTTTTTCATTCTGTGTGCACTTTGTGGTTCTGATATTTGGATATTGGTTTAAGAATAATAGTACTGAAAAATGTCCTTGCCAAAAACCTCATCAGTTCTACTTATTCCACTTATTCCATAAGGGACTGTGATCAGCAAAACAGATTACACATTTATAAAAATGGTATTCAGATCAAAAAGTCTGTTTTTATTTCTTTGAAAATATCATTTAAAAAATTACTTTATTCAGCTGAAAAAATATTTGAAATTTATATATATGTGATACATTGGTGATGAAAGGCACTGTGATACAGTTATGGCCATCTGATCATATACTTGGCTTGCAGAAATCTACTTATTTATTAAAATAAAATTGAATTCTGAGTATTTTTCTCTGAGTTATAGCTCTTCTTATTTGGCTACTATGTAAGTGTCTATCATTAACTTGCTCTCCAAAATAATTCACAGAATGGTATGGGTGTGCCTGGGTAACTGTGATACGTCTTGGAAAGCAAACATTCTCAGAAAAAAGAACATATTTGACAACATGTAAACTTGATGTCTGGTCACTTATAATCTTTTTACAAAGGCCGGTGAAAAGAATTTTTGGAGCTGTTACAGAGATCTGCTCTTTCTTTACAGTCACTAGTGTATTATCCTGCCTGAAAGCAGCATGCTGCTCAGAAAAAAATATTCCTGTAATTTAGTGTCCTCAGCCAAATGGTCCTTCTTATCTTGTGTCTGAACTTTAAACTTCCTATGCCACAATTTTGCTTAGTGTCATATGTCCATAAATGCATGTTACTGAGCAGTTATTCATGTTTTTCAGTATAGGAAAGCAAGTAAAAGTTGGTCCAAGTGTAAAAAATGCCTTTCAACCACCACTGTAGAAGTGATGTTGAACAACACTTCTCCCTCTGAGTCCTTTGTCAGGCGAAGGAAATGGTTGTGCCACTGCAATTTGTGCATCTTCGAGGACTGGTGCTACTCCAGGTAGCCTTTTAAATCAAGACAAAAATAAATCCCCAGATTTCTTTTCAATAAAATGCTCTAGCTGAAAGAGTGCCTCATTGCTAGTATTAGCAAGCAATCTTCTGCAGCATTTTTACGAACATGTCATCAGAGAGATCAGCTCAGGCATACCAGTGGAGCCTGAAGGCCTTCGCTCTTAACTGCTTTGTTCAAGACTGATAAAGACAAAGCTCCAGCGTATGCCAAATCAGCCTCTAGATCCTTCTGTGATTTCTTCTGGAACTGACAATGCTAGTGTTAATTAAAGAGAGTTGAAATTCCATTCATTAATATGTTGTCTTTTAGTGAAATACCCTCCAAGATATTTGTGTTGAATAAGATAGATTAAAGAATCACAGAATCATAGAATCATAGAAGCGTAGAATCATGGAAGTATAGGATGGTTTTGGTTGGATCATTTAGCTCGAACTGCCTTGCCATGGGCAGGGACACGCTCCACTAGACCTTAATAAAAGGAGATTAGTATATTATCCAGTTTTAGCAAATCACATTTCTAAATAGAAGTACATTTGTATTTTTCCAGTCAGGACTGATTTGTAAAATATATATTTTCAGGACTGACACACATTTTTTGGCAGATTTAATGTTTGTGCTTCAGAATATGTGCCGCTGCAATTATAATTATGGTGGAACTGTAATGCATGACTCAAGCCATGACTGTTGAAATGACTGTAAATTAAGAAGCCATGTACAGCATTACTACAAACATTTCAGTCATGCATTTATGTCTTCTGGTTTGCTGAATATGGATGTAAGACTAGAATCTTATGTACCAAGTTTAAAAATTTGATCATAACTGTCCAGTTGATTGAAAAATCCCATTATAGATTTTTCATTAAAGGAATGTAAAATTGAGTAATGAAGATTATGAATTATTAAATATGGAGCTATAGTTCTCTGTAATTGGTAAAGAATCAGGGAAGATATATTTACATACTTATGTTTTTATAGATCTAAAAATTATTACTTCGCTGCAAATTTCTTACATGTTTCATCTAGTTAGAGCTCTTCTTTCAAAATGTGATTTAAGTACTACTGAAAATACTGACATTGATTCCAGGTAATCCATGTTTTCCTTTTCTTAGTCTGAAACTAACATCTAAAATGTAATATATTTGCAAAACTCTAGTCAGACTGTTGAAATTTGATACTGTATTTATTTTTGGTGAGGATTATGTAAAAATATGGATTTATACGTTATGAATATGTGTGTGACAATTTAATCAGGAGTTGTCTTGAAACATTAAGTTAATGGACAGTTTACTTCAACATGGCTTGAAGAATTCCCTTTCTTCTCAAAATCAAGGTCATGAATCCACAAATATGAGGACTTTGTAAAAAGATTGTCACCGCCTTGCTTTACAGCTAAACGAATTATGTTTGTCAGGTGGCAGCAGGTGGCATTATTATACATAGCCTGCAAGTAAATCCTTAGGGTTGGGAAGACATTGTCCTGCAAGTTTTACATTAAGTTGCTCTCCAGATGAGACCACAGCCTTTGGAAAGGTACTTTGCAAGAAGGAGGGCAGTTTTCTTCCTTTAAAATTTGAATAAATACTTAAAACTAAGTTTCTCTGAATACTGTGTGCTGTGTAATGACATTATTCCTGGGAGGGAGACTGGCTTCCTGTTTGCAGTCATCTTCATTTTATGGCTGCTATGATGTGTGTGTGTGTCTATTCACACAGTGTCCTTAATTTCTCCTCTACTGTAAAATTCATGTACAAGCCCCTAGAACTCTACTGCTGAGCAGTGAGGCAGCACTATCATAAGAAGGTACTACTGACATTGAGCATACAGAGAAATCTAATCCAGTTAAACTTGTACCACTGAAGCCAGTTGCAACAGATTAAGTAAGTCACCTTTCTAGGGGAAATCTTCAGATTTATCTGGAAGCATATACTTACCACTATTTTAGTTTACCAGCTAGCTAAATGAAAAGTTATCCCCCACGGTTTTTCCTTTGGTGATATTTCCATAGGTATTAAAATGCCTTTGCAGGAGGCATATTTAAGGAACTTGTAGACGACTTTGGAAAAATATTTCAATAAGCTATTGTCAGAGCTGTGAATTCTGTCAGCGTGAAACTTATAAACTGCAACTCATTGCAACTTAATGTGTATCTAGATCCTACACAGTCATAGTTATTCAGTAGCTTGCTCCCAAAACAGGAAAAGAAATAATAGTGGAGGCTGAGAATGCATAAAAACTGATCAAATAATTACTCGTGAGAATGGACTAAATATGTAGCTATCTGTTTCCTACAAAGCCAAAGGGAAAAATCGTTAACCTCCAAACATATGCTCTTGGAAAGAGATTTCAATAACAAGAATTTTAATAAACCTCTTACTAATATTCTAAAATATAAAGAGCTAAATTAGTCCAGGATTAATTTCTATGAATACCTGGGAAGTTGGAATTATTTTCAGTGACCTACATTTCCAGTGTTAGCTGGGAACTGCATAAGGAACATAGGTAAGACCACCACCACCATTAATTGTCAGATGCTGCCATTTAGCCTGGGTTCTATAGGGCAACACTAACAGGCAAATAGCTTAAGCATATCCTGCACTAAACTAATCTTTCCATGAGAATTTATTTGTGGATTTAGTCTAAAGTTATTAAAGTAACAGAATTTTGCTCTTACAACTCAGTATCTGCTCTAAGGTAGACAACTGTTCTGAACTTCAAGGATTTTCTGCCCAAAAAATTAACCTGAAAACAACAATCACTGACAGGAATTCAGGTGGTACAAGTCTGGGACTGTGCTGAGTGTTAGTGATGGCCCACTGTGATAACTAATTTGTTTTTAAAAACCATACTGTTTTTAGCAGGTACTAATTTTATGATGCTTTATCAGAGTGACAGTTACTGCTATCTAAGGAAAATGTATCAGTGATTTACTGGTTTTCTTTTCATGGAGACAGTGAAACTGCAGGACCATCGGGAAATATGCATTATATTTCCTTGAAAAATATTTAGAGTTCACTAGTTGAAGCTTACTGCTAGAAAGATAATTTCCTGATGAAGTCTCGTTCCAGGTTTATCACGATAATGACTGGAACTGAAAAACT
The DNA here is from genome assembly GCA_009867235.2 of Psittacus erithacus. Taxonomy (NCBI): domain Eukaryota; kingdom Metazoa; phylum Chordata; class Aves; order Psittaciformes; family Psittacidae; genus Psittacus; species Psittacus erithacus. Next base: position 14,421 of record WYDI02034078.1, on the reverse strand, counting down.
GGTGTTTGTTTGCTTTGGTAGAGGGAGCAGTGAGTCCTAAATGGTAGTGGGAAAGTGACGAATTCCCAAAGCTTCAAGTGTAATGCTCTGGGTTCAAGAGAGACCAAATTGGACAGCAGTATTTTGCTAACACTTCTTTCAGAAGCAGTCTGTATTTTGACATAATGATGTACAGGTTTTTCTGGCTTGAATGAAAAGTTTTACATCCCATGCTCTCCAGCAGGAAAGACCAGGACAGTATGAGGAGGAATTTTGTAGGGCGGATACCACTAAGCAGCTTTGGGGAGAGCTGGTCCCAGAAGGCTGAGAAAGCAACACTTGGTGATGAGTGGTCTAAGGCCATGGATCACTCCTTGGGGCACACGTATCTAGCAACGTATATGTAGCTAATACAGCATCACCTGGGGCTTACAATGGCTGGAGTAACAGAAACATGTTACACATACTGGGAGAAACCATTCCTTCAAAAATAGTTGCAGCTGCATCTTTCGTTTCCTTTATTTATTTATTTATTTTAAATGGAAAAAGACTTCCCCCTCTTCCTGCAGTTATTTAGCAGATAGCATATATTCACAAAACACATAGGTACCACCAGCTCCCTACTACTCATGAAGGAGGTTTTGAATCCAAGTCTGCTGCATGCAAAGGGGTTGTCAGCTCTCCAAAGGCTGGCATGCAGCTAGTAAAAGTGATGCTGCCATGCATGTGAAGAGCAGGAGAGGCAGCAAGAGGGTATAAGGGCTGCACAGCTGGGCTGAAGCAGCCAACTGGCAGGGTCTGAAAGGATCAACTCAGCCCTTTAACTTAACGAGGTTCATTGGAAGTGGAGAAAAATGCATTTTTCATCATCTTGGTATAAGTTTCGGATGTGATGGAGAGGGATTTGAAGTGTCTCAGGTTGTGTTGCCTTCTAGTTAACAAGATTTCAGTTTTTGGGATGTCTTGGTCAACTGCAGAAGAGGTGTTGCTGATGGCATTTACTAAAACAGTTTAGGATCTGCTGCAAATATACAGTCCAGCTCATAACATTCACTGCAGACCCCATGAGTTCTCTCACATGTTTTCTATTCAGTAATCTTGATTTTTCATAATCAGCTCAGAGAAATATTTTCTTTCTACAATGGTGGAGTGAGTCAGAGTGACACCTCACTTAAATGCGACCAGATTTGTGCATTTTGTTCATTATGGAGCCAAGACTACACTAGAAATGAGATGGATTTTCCGATTAATGTGAAAATGCCAGTTTACAACAAAAAAGAGTTTGTGGATGAGAACCATTTTCAAACAAAAAAGCTCATCTTAATTTGTGTCAGGTTTCAATGCCTTTAGTGGTTTTTCCACAATGGGCAAAATTCCTTGAATGACATATCACTCTACAAAGAATGGCAGAACAAATAAAAAAAAATCTCTCTTCGAACTTGGCTTCTGGAGTGGGTTTTCACTAAAAATGGCACCAGAAGACTTGTAACAGAACCCAGCTGTCAGCATCCTTAGCACAATGCACAACTCATTTCTTGCTGGGAAGATCCTCTTCTGGTAGCTGTATCTTATTGTTCTTTACAGTCTCTACTAAGGAATTTCTAACCCTTGTGGGGGTTTTCTCAGGTTTCTTCTGTTTTTCGCCTGCTGTATAATTTCCTGTTGCAAAGCTGTAAACATGGAAAATTACTACCAGATACAAAGGTCACTACTGCGTCTCATGTGTTGATGTTTCCTATCCTGTAAATGGCCCTGATTTATGTATTCACTAAAGAGAAAGGGAGGATAATCTCACAGAAAGTTGCTGAAGTATAATCTTATAGGAAATTAAGAAGGATTAATGTTATCTTATTGAAATAAAATTAATTTCATGTATAAGAGGATATATTTTGCCTAAGGAAAGAATAGATAAAATGCAATGCATTTAACTAGATCTCTGTAAATATATTTGAAAATAATAGTGCTTAACTGTTATGTTTAATATGTAACATGAGCTGGAGCCATAAACCAAAGTTCCTGTCTCTGGCTTTCCCTTTGTCTATAACCCAGTTTTTATAAGATATTCTTTTATATATATTCTTTATCATGACTTAATGTACAGTGGCAAAGACTTTAATCTACATAATGATTTCACAACAGAATAGCAGCTCTAAAATGTGTACTTGGTTACCCAGAAAACTGTAATCTGTAGAGCTGCATTGTATTTGAAAAACAATACATTGTATAACCCTGTGGAATGTTTTCCCGCATACACAGTCTGCTGCATGCTAAAATTCTTACAAAATAATACTCCAAACTAACCTGTTTACAATTTATTCTCCTATATTTTTCAATAATTAGGGGATCAATTAATTAAAATATCAAACACACTGAATAGCAGGGCATTTATGATTTTCCTCTTATAACTTATTTTATATGCTTCCATATATAAACATAAAATAGCTGATCATATGGAATCAATCTTTGGACTTCCAAAGCACAGATGCATTTGAAGCCAAAGTTACAATTTTTTTCCCTTCTTCATTTTTGCCAAACGTAATTCTTAAATGAACACCAGGCTCCATGCTGTAGCAAATTAGAAGCCTGTTGTGTAAGGAAAATGTAATTGCTTCACATTTCAAAGGAAATCTCTGAGTCTTGCTTGATAAAACCCTGATAGTTCAAAACAAATGAAGAACGCACAAACCTATAAGTGGGGAAAAGTGTTTAAAAGCCATTTCTGAGATGGAAGGACACAGAAATGCTGTTTCTCCTTACCAGAAAAGACTATTGTTAACATGGAAAAATTGTGTTACAAATTTTCATATCATCCAGGTCTGTCACCATTCCCATCCATGCGCCATCCTGCCATTCTCAGCTATATTTCCCCCAGCTGGGAACACAGAATCATAGAATAGAAACATACTATTGTCCGTCTTGATATCACACAGCTTACCTCCCCCAGACCCTATTTTCAATAACCCACATCCCTCCCCCATTTGTCCAACTCCCACAAATTAAGACACCAAACTCTTTGCACCTCCTGCACAGCCCACAAAAGATGTTCTCTCCCACACTTCCATTATTGCATCCCGCCTCTGCTGCCATGGCTGACTTTGAAACTGGAAATGCAAATGTTGACACTGGTTGCATTTCTGCATTCCTGCAGGATTTACCTGGTACATGGTTCCACAGGTGGGGAAATAATTTTATCCTCAGGAATTTGTTTAACTGATGAAGGAGCAGCTCCATGGTTGTTATTACAGCTGAGACACTGCTGCCTGGAATGAGCTGCTCCTGTGTCCCAGGCGCTGGTCCTATTATTTGGAGAGTTGGTCAATGGACAGGATTTGCTAGCCTGTTCTTGGATGCAGTTTGTGCATTCCTGTGCTATAAAATCATGTTCATTATCTGAGGTGTTGCGACTCATCATGAGGCTTTTGACTTTTGTATAGTTCTGAATCATCTCTAAATACTTTGTGCCATTTACCAAACTAGCAAAAAACTGGCCTATTTCATTCATATTCCCTCATGTAGTTAGTATTTCCTTTCAGTAGCTTTCTGCTACTCTGTTTCTCTTTATTCCTGATACATACTATTACCTATACTCAGAAAATGAACTAGGAAATTAGCACTCTGGGGATAAGTAAATCATGTTTTTCTGTTACATTTGTTCTTTCCATTCCTCCTTAGAAATTTTTTTTTCAGGGAAGTCTGTATTGCAAATGGAATTTATTATGGCACTTCACTTTGTTTCACAGACAGAAAATTTAAAATATTTTAAGTATCACAACTTAAATGCCATATTTTTTCCAAGGAGACTGTTTTATAGGAAAACAAGAATATGTTTAGGGTTTTTTTGCTTCATTTGAAATGCCACAGTGGTGATGCTGCCTACAAATACCATTTGATGTAGTTATCAATAGATGAATGACTAGATCCAGCAAAGCATATGATTGTTACAGTTACATTTCCTCAAAGTCAAATGTTAAACGTGCCCACAAATGTTTTCTAAATTAAGGCTGCAATAAGAATACATGGTTAAAATGCACTGAGAAGAGGTTTCTATAGAACATCTCTTAGGTTTTCTTCTGAGAATCTGATAGATGATTCTGTTATTTTTTGGATTGTCACTAAAGACAAAGGTGTTTCATCCATGCAGGGAAATTGGATATTACAAGGGAATATGGCTGGTCACTGCGTTGTGTTATATATAGTACTAAATAGGTATGGTTTTGACATGGGACAATAAGTATACTCCCAAAAAACTCCTGGACATAGCTTGCAATATATGGGCTATTGCGTTATTTCAAATTAATTTTGAATGTGACCCATTTCACAATGTAAATGTGTTTGATATGAATATGGGCTGATCCTGTTTCACTCTGTGGCAGAGAATTGTCCCATACCTATACAATACATAGCATGGAAGCCTTAGCCTTGCCTTGAGAAGTGTTTTGATCTGATCACCATTTTCAGAGATGAAAATAAATTCTAGTCAACTTAATTATATCAATAATGAGAAATCTTTTTTTCTGCAACTTAGCATTACATAATCAGTCTCTGAATACATCCTAAGATTTCACATGATTATTACCCAATCACAAATTCAGCCCTTCCTGCAGACATTTTTGATTAAATGCTTTTAGTTTTGCTGTGCGTTATTTGGAGATTTTTTTTCCAAGAAATATGCCAACAAAGAAACACCTGTATGTATGTATGCATATTTAAATATACCCACGACTTGTTTTTTCTGCTTGCCGTTCTTTGCAAAATTGCACTAATTCTTCTTTTAGAGTTGCAGTGCACAAATGATGTTTTCAACTAAGTGCATTAAGACCTTGCATTTCTTGCAGGACTATTAATATTAACAAGAGCTTCTAGCCAGACATCAGTCATGAAATATTCCTGCACTAAGCCAGGCTGCAGAAAAGCTTTACCAAGATCCCCTGGATAGCAGTTCATCAGGTTGTTCACAATCCCCTCTGCCTACCCAACCGAAAGCATTGTTGCGTCTGGCAGCAGTGAAAGTTAGGCAGCTAAAAAGCACGGGGAAGAAGCAGCAGCACCAAGGAGATTACGCATTTCATCAGCCATTGTCAGTTAAGTTTATTGTAAACAAATAACATACCTCCATTTATTTCATCACTGTGTTCTATCTGCAATCCTTCTGTCCCTCTGCATTTTCCTCCTGCCAGGGCTAGCACTTATTTCCTATTAGCTGTTCTCTCACTGTGCCAAGGACCCTCTTATGAGAAACTCTGGGTGCTCTGTCAAACCCCTTTCCCTCATACCTTCTGTTTTGTTTGGACTGAAATCCTACTCAGATCTCCCAACTTCTCCCCTTCTCCAGTGGTAGGGGCATCTCTTATAGGGTCTGTCATCCTCCTTGTTCCACTAAGACGAGATTAGACCCCCAATAGCAAACACTTTATTTGCTGTATCATCTTGCCCTCATTCTTTCCTCTCAAATAGCAGCATTCCTTACTCTCTTCTCAGACCAGTGACCGTGAGTATTGCCCTGTCCTGTTCCCTGTTCCTCCTATCCTGCATTTATCCACTCCTTTCTATCTCAGGGGCAGCTCCAGTCTTTCCTTCCACAGTTCATTTCGTATTCCATAACATTACAATTTGTCTGCAAAGTACATTAGCAATCCGTTCTGCTCTATCAAGAGACTACTAGGAGTTACTTTGTATTTCTGAATGGCCTTATCAAGTGGAAATGACTGATGGTAGGAGCTACAGATAGTCACAAAAGTGTTTTGTCCTGGGGTTGTACAAAGAAGATGGCAAGGAATGCACACACCCCCTTTTCCATCTTCCTTAATAAAATACATCCTGTCAATAGTTTTCTACTCAGAAATTATTATAGTACCTAAAAATCTGAATGTAATTGAACGCCATCTTTGAAACCACTATTTCATGTGTAAGCAAATAGAAAAATGGACAGATTTTTTTTTAAATGACTGAAAAGTCCTGAAGTGGTGCTAGTAAGGCTATCCTACAAATATTTCAGCTTTTTGGAAATTCTTCATTTTTTTTTAAAGATTTTCTTTTAAAGAGATAACTGGATTGATTTCTTTCCTATTGGCTTTTTTTTCCTTTGGAACTATATTGCCCAAAGTTTGTAACTGAGAAGAGTTCAACTATTCACCACAGAAAAGTGGTTTTAGAGTTTGCTGAACTATATACCATCTGAGATGAAAGCATTTTCTGTCAAAAAATACAAAATATGGCAGGGAAAAAAATGTTACAAAGAAAAAAGACTTCAGTCCCTCTCTTAGAGTTTTCCTATATGCTTTCTAGAATTTTTATTACCTGTGGTATTTTCGTGACTGTAAAATCTGCTGCACTCAATCCTCCTATTATGTGTAAAAGAGCAATACTACATGCTTTAGGTTAATTAGAGCATAATTCTCAAACAACATACATATGAGCTGGCACTAAAATAAAAACTTTAAGCTGGCTGGCTGATTTTAACGCTGCTTTATCATTGACCATCTGTCAAAAAGCAAACTAGCAGGCTATTCTTTTCCCTTCTGACCTCTTGCAGAAATAACGCTCACTAGAGAAATACATGGTTTTATCAGGGAGACTTGAATCATCACCCAGTCTTCTGGTTTTGCATAGTGCTAAGTACTGCATGCAAGGTAGTGAGCACCATGACATAACTTTGCTCATGAGACTTCTTCGCACGGGATGTGCTTAATAGTCCTCTGTAATTTCCATGCACCTATAATAAACAGGCAGCAATTTGTGCTCTGTTCAGTAACATTGCTTTTCCCTCAGTATAAGGCCTTGCTCAGAATCCTGTATGAGCAGGGAATATTTAATACTTAGGCAAACTGCCTGCAATAAAACTATTTTGAGCTCTTTTGTAGATGATCTGCCCTTTAGATTAGTTCAGGTTCACACAGCTGCACAGCGAATAGAAATATTTCACAGCTCAATAAATGGGGCAGCTGGTATTTTGATTCATCTCAGAGCAATTTCACAGGGAATCAATAAAGTATGGTGCTCATTTTGAACAAAAGAACACATTTGATGGGATATCATCATTGTCATAGTGGTCAGCTTCTAGCAGCCTGGAGATGAATGAGACTCTCAATCTTACCTTTTCTTATCTTAATGTACACATTGGCATTTTACTTCCTGGTCATTTATGAGCTCACAAGAGTTTATAATAAAACGAATAAACAAAACCAGAAAAGAAATTAAAAGGAAAGAAATTAAAAGACAAAAAGAAAGTTTCAAGCATTCCTTTTATGGAAAACAAAAACTAGTTGAGGTTTCCCTTGTTTACTGGGAGGAATTACGAAATAGGAATGCCAAAAAGTATCAACACTCAAGGAGTGCCCCATTGCTCTAGAATCAGATTTCCATTTTATTTTTGAAGGTCACTAATGGGAACCTCTCTGCACTGGTTTTAACCTGGCTGTTTTGCACCCGCCAGCACCTCTGTTTTCTCTTTGTCACGTTTCAGTCCAGAGGTCGCTGAAATAAGGCTCTAGTCTGTGTCAAGAGCTCTGTCTTGCACATTTGTCTTGCACAAATAATTCTTAAATATTTATTTTCTTCTTTTGTTTTCTTTATGTCAGTGATATTTCCTGTCTTTTCTGTGAGGTGTCACTTGAAAGACTACTTGCAGTATTTCAGACATTCCTTTATTTGTGAAATGCAATGATAATTCATTCATTTTGTGAAGATTGGAAGGCAGAACCAGGCATCACCTCTCTCCAATAACGCATCATTTGAAGGCCACTGAAGTCACATCTCTGGCTATTCAAGCCAAAGACTGCATTTCTTTTTAGAAAAATGTTTCTTATTGGCTTTTCCTGCCTTTCTTCCCAGTGATTTAAATAGGTTTTCCTTGCATATTTTTCTCAAACCTAACTTTCACTGATCATAATTTTCATTAGTGCAGAATATAGCTAAAGTGGTAACTCTGCTTCTACAATAATGTATTTTTTACTTTTATGATTTCTTTTTAGTCTGGGAATCGTAGCACTTGATCTTAGTCCAAAGTTATTTCCTTTTGCTAAAATGGAAGTTAATTCACCCTTAAGAGTTAGAACAGGAGAATCTGCTCTTAAAAATCATGACGAGACTTCACTGGAAACAGCTGGACACTGAAACCTTGCATGTAGCTAAAGACTTTTTTCTGAGTAGCTAAGTTAGGAAACAGGAGTTCTAAAGTATTCTTTCCTTATTTCATATAATTGATCATATCACAAAGCAAATGCTTTGCAAAAAGGTCTATATAGGTAATTGTTTTGTTTTACTTTATTTTAAAACACAGCCTTTTGAATCTAGCCTTGTTGTTTGGTTAATACTTCATCTCTTCAGCTCACTTAATGTCTTGTCTCTCAGCAGAGCTATGATGCCTCAGTTTTTGAGTACTGTGTCCATATAGTAAAAAAAATGTCAGTACGATTGAGAAAATGGTTTCTTGTCTCTGTGCACAATGTTTACACTCACACTTTCTATTTTCCAAACAGTAAAATGGATTTTGCTTGTGCAGTCTAGTGGCCACTGAACACAAGTGGGATGTGGCCTGCAATTTTCCAATTGCTCTTATCTGGACTGTGGTTTCTTTACATCAACATAACAAAGTTGTGTTAAGTCTTTTTTGCATGTAAATTCATTTCACTATGATTTTGGCAAAAAATAAACAAAAATACTTTGTTTAATAAAGTGTATTTAATGTACTGAAGGATTTTTTCTTAATATATTTTTACCAATTGGGAAAAGATTTCTTTTATTTCTCAAAAACTCTTGCAGCAATAATTGTATCTTAAATGCTGATATTTCTCTTACTCCAACGATTTTTCAACTTCCAGAATGAATTTTGAGATACATTTAAAATATACTTAGAAGAGACAAACAGTTGCAGGAGTTGCCAGCTACAAAGAGAATGATATTTTAAAGCTATATATAGGAGAAAAGGAACATTCATTTAACTCGTTATTAAAATAAATTAAAGATCCTGGGGTTTTCCTTTTTTCTGTGGTACTACAATGAAAGGAAAAGCCAAGAATCTTAAAGGTATTTAGATGCCCATTTGCCTCTAAAGCCATGAACAAAGTCATAGAAACAAAGCTAGCTCTCTTGATAAATAACATTCATGTTACAGTGCTAGGCTGTTGGCTGCTTAAAACCTTCTGTGTTTGTAGTCTTCCGTCTCAGACCTTCAGAAGAACTTTTATGGCCAAAAGATTTCCACATATCAACTGAATAGATCTTAGCTTTCTACAAATCTGTAAATAGCTACACTGAGAAATTTAAGTCCTCAAAATCCTGCTCAAATCCTCTTCAAAATCTGCCTAATTCTGGGTATGCCTACAACCATATGGTTCTACTTTTTGTCTAAGCAGCTCCAATGTATCGGTGGGATCACCCAGAGTCATTTGCATTATGAAGTGTAGGAAATGCATTACTGAGGTCAAATCATCACAAGTCTTAGCAACTTAGCTTATAGCAAAGCAAGAAATGAGAAAGAGCTTCAAGTCTCTGCTCTTCTCAATTTGGTGGGGCATGATTTTTTCATTGGGTGAGAACATAATCATTGACTTACTACCAACATTACTTGCAGCATCAGAGATCCTGGCTACTTCTAAGGGCTATTGCATCAACAGACTCCATCCAGAAGACTAAATGCAGCCATCCTGACAGTGGTGCTGCAGCCAAAGAAGATGGAGGTATTGCTACATACTCCTGTAACTCTTCACAATTGACCAATACCACCATAGAATCATAGAGCAGTTAGGGTTGGAAAGGACCTTAAGATCATCTAGTTCCAACCCCCTTGCCATAGTCAGGGACACCTCGCACTAGACCATGCCACCGAGGGCTCTGTCCATCCTGACCTTGAATGCTGACATGGATTTATCACTTCCTTGGACAACTTGTTCCAGTGCTTCATGCCTTCACAGTGAAGAACTTCTTCCTTATACTTAACCTGAACTTCCCCTGTTTAAGTTTAAACCCATTACCCCTTGTACTATTGTTACAATCCCTGATGAAGAAAAAGCCCCCCTTCCATGTCTGATTTGAAATGAGTTGAGCCTCAGCAGCTGTTCTTCATTTATGATCTGATCCTTTTTGACATGCAGACCATTAATACTCCTAGTTGTTATTAGCAGTACTCAAAATTTTGCAGGAGGTATTTTAATACAAAAAGGGACATGGTAGAAATGGTTGGGAGTAGTTTCTGGAAAAAGCAGGAATCAACACTGGCATTGCTGTGGGAGGGAAAGGCAACAGGAATAAATTTCAAATCTGAGGAATAGATTCACTTGAAGGTTTAAGAACACAAATCTACCTGCTCCTATGTTTTAGTTGTAGCATTGCTGTAGGTCAAATTATATTTAGTATTGAAATTTGCTGAAATTTACTTTTGTCCATTGTGTGATCAAAGGGATAAATTGGGCCAAAACTATATACTGCTATGTGCATGTCCTCTTCCATACCTCATATTACATTCCCTGTTTATCAGGGAGCTCTTAGCTACATAATGAATTCAACTCCAGGTTCATAAATAACCCAAAACCAAATTATGGATACATGTTGCTATAATTAAAAATGAGTACATATGGCCATTATGAAACAATTTTACCTGCCCTTAAACTATAGTGGGATTTCCTTTCTGACAAGTCTCCAAGAAATATGTTTTTTTAACCTCGGGATTACAGTTTATCAACCTTGTATTTGTTTTTAAAAGTACTCTTTCTCCTGGGGAGGAAAAAAACCAGGAGTGATCTTCAGAAGGAACATGGGAATGTTGCAATGGGCTTTTGCCCGCTGTCCAAAGTCTAATGTATAGGAAATTACTACTGGTAAACAGGCCAAATATATGACCTGTGCAACAGCCAACCAAATATGTCTTTAACTGCTAGCACTTCAGAGAAAAAGACAGAGAGCAAGAGAGAGACCTGCTTAGTGCAACTTCAGTAGAAAAACAATAGTTTTGGTGGGGTTTTTTTGGTTTTGTTTGTTTATTTATTAGTAGGCACAGAAGCTAAAATCAAACAAATAGCATGAATTCTGTCATCATCTGAAAAGTAATGGGACAATGTAAGTGCTAAATTATTTTTCCTTGTGTTTTGTTGCCTTTCTAATTCTTTTATTATTTTCATGTGATATAATAAAATAAAGACTTTAAGGCTTTTCTGCTTCTAATTTATAATCTTCTTGGAAAATTTAATATTTCTGAATTTAGCTAGATAGCATTTAAATACAGGCTAGTAGCCTGGCTGCATATAAAACCATAGTCAACGTTGTTTTAAAAACTCCACAGGCTCAATGAACAAATCCCAGACTGTGCAAACCAATTCTTCTTCAGACATGGAAATATAGTAAAAAATTATGAAATAAATGCCCAACTTTTTCTTTTGCAGTCTTAGTGATGTGGTGTTTTTCAAAGCTAATCTGGCAGGTAGCAGAAAAGGTACTGGGGGTTTTCTGCAGGAATTTCTTTCCTCCATGTCCCCCTCTGGGTCTGTCACCTAGCAGAGTTAGAATCATAGAATCATGGAGTGGTTTGGGTTGGAAAGGACCCTAAAACCCTCTAGTTCCAGCCCCCCTACCATGGTTAGGTACACCTCCCATTATACTAGGCTGCTCAAGGCCCTGTCCCAAAGTGATAATTCTGTAGACAACATATGTTTCTCTTCTCCAGCTAGTTCCTGCCTGTTGTGGTTTTTTTTTTTCGAAAGTAGAATAGATAGCAATTGCTTCTTCATTTGTAACTTGTTTTCCTGAGGCCAGTCACAGAGCCATAAAACACAGAGTGACCTAAGAAATTTCAGATGATATAAAAAGAAGTTACTTATTTGGGGTCCAGACATGGAAATAAAACTGGGACTGAAGTTGGAAGCTGAAAGTCTCTCCAATACAACACACTTAGCAAGAATAAAGGAGAAAAAGAGACATGAGTGAAAGCAAACATGACAGAAAAAGAGGGTCATGGAAGTAAAAGGAACCTTGAAGATATTAATGTCCTAACTTCAAAATATGCCCCACAGACACTGCTTCAAACTTTTTAAGAAATCCTTTCAAAAAAGGTTCCATAATCTCCCTCAGCAATCTGCTCCTTTGCTTAAGCATCCTTTCTCTTAAAAATTTCTATGATAGTTAGTGTAAATTTCTCTCACTGAAGTTTTAACTTTTAATTTCTTGCCCCATTCCCAGTGGACATGAAGGACAGTTTGTTTACCTCTTCACAGAGCCAAGAAATATATAGAACGTGATTTTGCATTTTCTCTCATTCCTCTCTTTGCTAGACTAAGCCAAACTCCATTTCTCTGCTTTTCTTGAAGGTCTCATTTTCTAGACTTCCAGTTGTTCATGCAACTCCCAATGACAATATATCAAAATTGGCTTTTATTTTTCCTGACTGTGCAGACACCCATTTCAGCAGCTCTGAACATTATGGAAGGACTGCTTCATTATTTCACTTAATCCACAGCCCCACCAGCATAAGCATCTGTAGTCTTGCTAGAAATTTCAGGTCACAGGGTGAGATTCATCTGAGTAAATGCAGGTATCTCAATCTGGTCTGGTGACTCAAACTAATAATGGTAGGGGAAATAGGCAGTTCTAAAGCATTATGTAAGTCATACAAAGGAGGTATCTGCATTTTCCCTAGACATAAGAAAAAATGCCTGTTTTTTTCCTTTAACTACATAGTGATCCTAAAGCAAACTAACAAACTAGGGTGCAGTTGTCTAGCAGTCAATAATAAGAACCCTCAGCATCATATGTTCAGAAAAAAACAGGTTAGGGCAGAATTTTGGTGATCTTCTACGTGTGCTTAGGAAGAAATAGACCACCGTTTCTTCAGAAATTTTATATGTGCCTTGGAAAAGATGGATAACCTTCAGAAGCTGCACAGGCATTTACTAATACACAGGGTGTTGCCGCAAGATTGACATTTCTTTAGGATGTAAAAGCCAAAAGAAGAACTAGGGGACAGAGCTAGATAAAGCAGCTCTAACTCTGCAGTTTGGCACATATACGTCACCTTCAATATGTGATGCCTGATTCATCAGTGATATGCATGCAATTTTTTATACTGCTATAAATTCTTTTTATATCTGAAAATGCTTTTCCGGTAAACCTAATTCTTCCAGTGGGAGCACTGGCAAAATTCCCAGAGGCTTGAATAAAAAACAATAAAATGCAGAATAAGGGAACAGAGCTTAAATCAAGAGTGTAAACCAATTAGGTATTTTCATGGTTGGTCTTTCAGCTTCTAAATATAATACCTATTGTCCTCCCAAATGCACCAATTTTGTCAATCTTACTGTCTCTCTCAGCCTTTTTCATGCCAGCACTAAGGGCTGCTTCTTCTGTTTCAAGGCTTCAGCCAAGCACCATGTGTTTTTCTTTCTCATGTGTCCCTTCAGCTGTCAATGTTCTTAGACTCCTTTTTCTAATAAAATCTTTTAACAGATAATATAAGGGCAGAGGATATGCAAATTATCATAGTGAAGTGGATGCTAAATATCTGAATCAGCAACCTAACTTCCAACTACCTCACTAATTAGTCTCTTATTTATGACTCATTGTCAATGGTACATTTTTGGAGTGCTGACAGATATAGCTGGCTTCCAGCAGTAAATAATGTTTCAATCATCTCTTACAGACTTAGATGCAATTTAAAGCTGTGAATTACTCAAAATAAAATATGGTAGTGTATAAACACAGACAGAAAAATTCTTTTATTCCATCTTAATTTCTTATTTTTACTTTTTTATTTGACTACTTCTATATTGGAAAATTGAAAGTGTAGAACATTGTGCTCATTTGTCATGGACTTAAACACAAAGTATTGGACCTTGCTGAACGATACCTATTAAACAGAAATGTTTGTCAGAAGCATCTTAATTACTTCACAGTCAATGCCATTCTCTACCTTAGGCCAAATTGGTTCCCTGGGATGATGCACAATTACGTAGATTCCCAGTTCATCTGGTTGAGTGCAGGAAGTTACCTATGAATCACTGTAGGGTACTTTGCTCGCTGAACTTTCAGCCTCTTAAAATTTTAGTGAGAGTTTTTCTTCCTGCTCCATGGAAATTACTCTCAATAAGACAATTAAACACACTGAGGATGTTCACATTCAAAATACGGCAAATTAGATCAGTCATATCTTTCCTGACAGAACTGAAATGGATGATATCTACTCAAGGATCTTGAAACTGAATTGCAGGGGTCCTAAAATTGATTTGATATGTCTTAAAATATTCTCTAGTAAACCTACTTCAAGTAAACAATCAGAAAATACCTTCATGGCTGAAATAGACACCTTACACTAAACCATGCCACCAAAGGCTCCGTCCAACCTGGCCTTGAACACCGCCAGGGAGGGAGCATTCACGACTTTCCTGGACAACCCATTCCAGTGCCTCACCACCCTTACAGTAAAGAACTTCTTCCTTATATCCAATCTAAACTTCCCCT
>WYDI02034073.1:0-24724 GCA_009867235.2 Psittacus erithacus | reverse complement strand
CCATCCCTGGTGGTGTTCAAGGCCAGGTTGGACAGAGCCTTGGGTGACATGGTTTAGTGTGAGGTGTCCCTGCCCACACAGCACAACCCTAACTATTCTATGATCCTATGAAGACTGTGTCCAGTTGATATTTGAGTATTTCTAAGGAAGGAGACTCTACAACTTCTCCAGGTAATGTTCCAGTGCTTCACCACCCTCATAGTAAAAATTGTTTTCTTGTGGTCAGACAAAACTCCATGCTTTTTAAGTTTGTGCCTATTGTCTCCTGTCCTGTCTCTGGGCACTACTGAGAAGAACCTGGCACCCTTGTCTTCACTCCCTCCCATCAGGTATTTTATGTGCATTGCTGACAACCTCCCCAGAACTCTTCACTTCCCTGGGCTGAAGAATCACAGCTCTCTATGCCTTTCCTTACACAAAAGATGCTCCAGTACCTTAATCATCTTTCCGGCCTTGCACTGCACTTTCTCTAGTAGCTCCATCTCTCTTTTGCACTGCAGAGACCAGAACTGGATGTATTAGTTCAGATGGAGCTGCACCAGGGCTGAGCAGAGAGGAGCACTTGACGGCAACACTTTTCCTTTCAGTCCAGCATACTCTTGGCCTTTTCTTGCTGCAAAGGTGCATTGCTGGCTTACAGTCATCTTGTTATCTATCAGGACCTCAAGCAAAGGCGCTTTCCAGCTAGGTTGGCCCCCACAATGGACTGGGTTTATTTTATTCCACCCCAGATGCAGAACATTGCATTTTTCTCTGCCCAGTTCTCCAGCCTGTCAAGGTCCATCTGCATGACGGACAGCCATCTGGCCTATCAGCCACTTCTCCCTGGTTTTTATCATGTGCAAACCTGCTGAGGATCCACTCCAACTCACTGCCCAGGTCACTAATGAAGATGTCAGCCCCAGTATTGGGGGTACGCTACCACTGACTTTCTCCAGCTGGACATTGTGTCACTGATCACAACCCCCTGGGTCCAGCAGTTAAGTCACTTTTCAGCCCACCTCACTGATGCTTACCTAATACATACTTTATTAGCTTGTCTATGAGGGAATTATGGCAGAAAGTATCAGAGGCAATACTGAAGTCAAGGTAAACAACATCCACTGCTTAACCGCACCTACTGTTCAACGTATTCAGATTTTCTTTTAAAGGCCAGTTCTGGAATATCTAATTTTAACAGAAAGTACACACAGAACAAGTGATACAGTCACACTAAAATGATGGAAAAACAGCATTACTGATATATTTCCCAGCAGGCTGCAAAACTAGCTCCTGCGCGCAGACCATCAAAGATAAAGAACAGAAGCTGCTCTGTGCTTAGTGAAAATAAGGAAACTGGCATCATGATAACAAATTCTAGCAGACTGCTGCAGAACATATAATATTTTCTTTGAAACAGTGTTAATAGTAAGATCAAAATTATACAAGACATGAGGTTATTTTTACTGTCCACATTAACAAAGCATGAAGCTGCCTGAGAGGTATTTAAGTCAACAGTTAAGAGTCACAAATGCAGAGCCCTGTTTCTATACAAACTCCACCAAAATCCATGGATCTCCAAGTGTCTGAGCTGACAGAAGTAATATAACAGCAAAAAGCACTGCCATGCTGCAAGAATTCCATGTAGAGCACTTATTTTACTGGACATACTGGGGAAAAAAGATTGCAACTTCATAGCAGACTTTTAAGAAAACCTTAGAACTTACTAATGATATAGAAATTGAAAGCATTGGGGAAAAAAACCCAAATAAGCAAAATCTATGTGCAGTTGTTTATTTTTCCAAGCATACACATTACCAAAACTGTATCACAATCAAAACATGTATGAAGTTGGAAAGATTTCATGGAAAACTGGCACTTCTTCCTCATATTAGCTTCTTTATGCAAGTCTCTTAAAATACTTGAAAACTAAGTAACATATTTAAGAGATGTTTTAATCTACATCTTCCAGCCCTTATTTATGAACATTTAGTGGAATTATTCCATGCTGCAAGTTGCTTTTGTTGCTTTATGACACCTTAACTGGGTTTATGTCCTCAAAAAAAGCAAAGACCAATCAAAATGGACTGTTGTTTTAAAACAGGTATACTCCCTGTTTCTACTTGTAAAATAGTGACGTGCAATGTTAAACACAAAAGTTAAAGTCAAATAAAAAACTTATCTCAGTTAAATGCACTTTCATTTTTATGAATCCAAATTAAACTAGAGCGAGGAATTTTAAGAAGATGCAGAGAGGCCAAGGTTTATCCACAAATGCAAAACCTGCATTTCTCAGATATTGATAGCAAGACTTTAAAGGTTTATGATCATTCTCCACCCTTCAGAATCTTATGCACAAAATCACAGATCCTCACCTGGTCTGTATGGCACAAAACACATAATTAACAAATAAACTATATTTCTGTCTCAAACAACAAATAAGAATCTGTACTTCCATCCACAGAAAAGTAAAAACAACACTCACTAAATAGTTTTCATCCTGGAACGCATAATGTAATGTTGTGATCCACTGGTTATCCCCATTCACTAACACATCTCTCTCTTCTCGAAAGCAGGCTGTCTGAAGGGGAGAAAAATTAAGACAGGCTTTAAGTAAAATAAACATATTTTGCAAGTTTACTATGTTTTAGCATTATATTTGGGGGAACAAAAAAACAAAATCCGACTCTCAGTTAAAAAGTCATTTACTACACCCTCCAAACACGCCAAAATCTATGAAAAACTAGGTATCAGGAAAGTCCACCTTCTTCAAATGTAAAGAGTTGTACTTCTCCATATTGTTAAGTCATGTGAAGGGAGAAATAAGCTGTTGATTCCCATGGTCTAAAAATACCAAGTCAAATTCTTATCTTATTTGTACATATATTGATATAAGTATCAATAATGACAGAATAGCAATATAAGATTGAAGAAAATCAAAAATAGCATTATATAATTGTAACTGCAACAGGAGCTAAAGAAATCTTGTATCATTGTTTTATCTTGTCATGCTGTTAGCATAGTTTTACACTTGAATTTTCACATAAGAAAGAAGCACTTCACTTTTGAAAGAAACTGCCAATAACTCCCATGTAGAACACGTTTTTTATTGGATCATCAAATCAATGATCATTTAAGAGTTGGGGTTTTCGCCACACTTCTTGCTCAGGAAAAGCAGGACAGAATTGAATACTGCTCTTCCCAGGCAGAAGCTGTTGATAAGACACCTAGGAGGACCTCCTCTCAATACATTGCAAAGAAACACAAAAGGCAAAAAGTGCCTTCATAGCAAGTGGAACAGAAGTGGCACAAGACTGCCAAGAAATGCTAAGGAATGCCTAAGAGAAGAGAACACAGGTTTGTATGAAAATAAAAGAAGATGAAAAGAAAATAACCAACTGGAAAGCAACAAGGCAGTTAATTCAATAGACATATAGCAACCTGCCCCAAGAAGGGAATAAAAAACCTCAGCAAAAGCAGCTTTGCAGAATGAGGGAAGAAAATGACCAATGAGAAAACAAAAAGAAATTAAAGCAAAAAAATATGATGAATGTTCTGAAATAAATATCGAAAGAAAATAAAATTAAATAGCAAGTACCAAATGGCAAAGCCAACATGAAATTTTGGTCAGAGGAAGGTTAGAAGATAGTGTAAAAGAAAGAATAATAATTGTCTGGGCTCTACTTAGAAGGCAGATGGATAGTTAGAGAGAAACATAGACCATAATCTCTTCCAGTACACTCTGCTACTTCACAAAGATGTTTCATCTATTTGCATCACGCTCTGTCTCTTCCATCTTAGGAGACAGCTAAATTTAAATGAAATCCAAGCTTTTTACTTTTCACTTTTTCAATTTCATTTCCAAAAACAATAGGAAAATACCAGAACTCTGACATGGTTCATGCTGGCTCCAAGATTTGGAGAGTGAAGAATGAGACACAAAATACCAGTTTAGACTGAGCTCAACAGTAATACATGCAGTAAAACCAGAGCAGAAAACTCCCTCCTCCCAAGGCAAATAAACCATATGGAGCCTTGTTTTTGTGGATACAGTGAGTAAGAATAATGCAGGAAAAAGAGAGATGATATATTTTAATGCACAATGCACAACACACAAGATGAATCATGCATTAAATGAGTGGAATTTGAGAAAATAACAAAAACATACTTTAAACAAATAACCTCAAAGTTTATTGAATCACAAGTGGACTTGTGGATGGGAGAAGGAGAAAGGATCATCTTCAGAAGGAAGAAAAGCTTCTCTATGCTTCAGCCCAATTTTTTTCCTTCCTTGTTTGTAAACTCTTGACGTATTTCAGAGACACAGACTATGAATACTTGTTTTCATAAGGATGAATGACATGTAGTTTCTCTATTTGTTATGACACTATTCACAGGATTAGTTACTAGAGAGTTTATAGAATTTTACTTGGGTTTGCCATGATTTAACAAAAGACAATGCAATCCTTGAGCACTCGAGACATCCACCTCCAGGCAGTATGCCTAGAACTGACATCAACAGCTATTACCACAGCAGATCACAGCTGGGGCAGTAACAGCCAAAGAGTCTAAGTGATTATGGGGCTTTACAGTAACTCATGGGGAAAAGAAATTAAAAAATAAAAACCACAGTAGCAGCGGTTCTTATCATTACTGTGACAGCTCAATCCAGGTTTGTTTTGTTTAAATGAAGCCTTTTTTTCTGTGCCTTTCATTTTGTCAATGTTACGCTTCATCTTCCCTAGGCACACTCCTCTTGACTGTTGGCAGAGGACGTTTGATCCAATCAGTGATATGGTGGTATCTATACTGTTATCATGGCCCTCAACCACCAGAGAATTTGGGCTGCTCAGCTGTTTGGTGCTCATGCCACCACAGCTCAGAGTTAGCACCTTCCGGGAGTGCTGACTGCTTCCATGCTGCATAATTACTTGCTTTGGTCTCTCCTGAGCCTCATCTGGCACCACCATGGCACATATGTAGCTCCAAGTGATTGTCAACACTCAGGGTAACACGTTTGGCAGTGTAACAGAAGCTGTCACACACTTTCAGGTACTCCTTGTATCAGTAATGTTCCCACATCTCTGAGTTTTCAACAGTCTCAAGTATGTGGAAAACTCACGCTCTTTATAATATAAAGAGAACACTGACCTCTCATCCTTTATCATTTTAGTTTAACAAAGTTTTTGCATCTAGTTACTCATAGACCTTGCAGTCATCAACCTTAATCTGGCACCCGCAATGCTCTTTGAGTACAAACTCCCTTTTGGCTTCTACAAATGACTCCTGCTTCACAGAGTTCATACAGGGATATATGAACAACTATTTCTGCCACTTATGTACAGGTCTACCTATATGCTTGCCTTGCATTTCTGGTCTGTATGATTTTCCTGTGTATTTCAGTGTTGGTGCAGTACATTGCTAACAGGACCAAAATGGGCCATTTTCCTCAGCAACAGTAACAAGTGAGATGCCTTCACCCATGCTTAAAAATCACAGGTTACAGTTTCTGAAGGTCATGCTTTGCAGTGCATTTTCCCTCCAGGTGGTTCTCTTTCCACTCTACACCCATGGGTCACAAATACATGGAAAAACATAGCTGTAATTCTTTTTAGGATAGCAATTCAGACTTTCAAAAACTCAGCTGGACCCATGGGAAGGGTATTTTTAATACCTTGCATAGAAAAAAATCTTTCAAACCTATTTTTAACTGTATTTTAAGGGAAAGAAATAGCTTTTTAACTGACTTTAAAAGGGTACATTTAAAAATAAAGTGGAACTTGATTTCTAGTCTTTTCTTTTTCACTGATATAATCAAACTGGCAGGAATGGCATCTGTCTTGGAGAGAAATAACTCTTTGTATTGAGCCTAATGCCAGATTGCTCAGTATCTGAGTAACTTCTGGATAAAGAGGAAGCACATTGTGTACCTCTAACCACAGTCTGCATGCCATTTATAATTCTTACTGTGATAACATTTTCATTAAAAGAGACAGGATGTGCACACATCAGAAATTGGCTTTAATTTGTCTGGATCCATATTTTCTTTTTTTGGTGTGTTATGGTTTCCCATTGATCTCATTTCCTAACAAGTTTTAATTAAAACATAAATGCGGAAATCAGAATAAAATTGGAAGCAACTGAAGAGCAAGGTAGTTGGAGTAGCAAAGAGTCTTAAATAAAAACTGAGGTTAGAGGTAATTCAATCAGACAAGTTGGAAGAGACACCAAGACAGTGTTTGCACTGTCTAAAGAAAACCCAATGGCCAAACCAACTCTGTATGTGTAAGACACTGAGCTATATTTTTGTGAGCCTATTTTTTTAGGCAGTTCATTTTTAGTATGCCTAGATGAAGAATTTCAAAGTGATTTAAAGAGTTAGACACATGTTCTGTTTAAAATTCATACACAAGTCTTCAGGTGTAGATTGCATTTCTAAAGTTCCCTTCCAAAGGAATCCAGGGAAAGGTACCCAAGATTTTATGAACAGTTGAGTTGTGTAATGGAAGTAGAAGCCCAAGGCAAAACAGGGCTGGTGAAAGAGCCTTCCACCTTTTCCAAAACACAGAATGGGCTCAAGCTTGAATGAGGAACTTTTCATCACTAATTTCCACAAATGGACATTTTTAGGAAACATACACTCAAATTAATTTGAAACTTTTATCTTCCTGATTTTTCAGTCTACAAACTGGACATTGACAAAGTTCTAACTAATGATACACTAATAGGCTTGCTGAGTTAATAGCTCAGTAATTACTTTTTTATAGCTCAGTAACTACCTTTTCACCATGGAAAATACTTGCTAAAGACATTCCTAACTGGAATAAATGCACTAAAAGATTGCTCGTACAGTCAGTAATTCTGGGGCAATTAAAAAAAAGGTATAATGTCTAAACCATCCAGCCCCACCTCAGTCAAGATTCCATGCCATTTAACCCTTCTGATGAACTCCTTTAAGCTTATTTTAATCTTCACGTTGTCAGGAAGTAGTGAAGCACCTCCTCAATCCCTCTATATTCAGTCTTGTGGAAAGAGAAGTAATAATTCAGCAGAGTAAGAGGGGGCATGATTACAGAAAGCATTACTGGCATCTTACTTCAGCTCGCTTCAGCATCTCCCACTTATTAAGTATCTTCATGGCAAAAACCTTATCTGCATTCTTCAGTTTTACTACTGCAACCTGGAAATGAGAAACGAAAGATAAATAAGTTAAAACACAACAATGCATTGTTTCCATTTTTATGAAACCTGAAGTTCAATAAGCTCTTTCATCATGTCACCACGCCTGTTGTCAGTGGCAGGGAAACAGTGAAATCCACATTTTCTAGAGAAGTAAACAGAAACACAAGCCCCTCTCCCTCTCATTGCTTCTGAAATACTAGATGCCATAGGCCTATGGAATATTAAGAAAGTTGACATAGTCCTTTTCCAAGAATACCACACTTTTGTTTGGCTATAATAAAAGCTACCATGGAACAGTTTTAGGAAAAAGCGAGGGAAATTTACACTGAACATTTTCACAGTTCAGGCTTCCCTGGGTACAGAAAGCTCAGCCTCTTTCCCAAAATGACCATGAATATGCCACAGACTCAGAGCTGCTGATCCAAACTAAATCTGACCACTAGAGTACCATCACAATTACTGAAAAGTTCAACAATCAACAAATTTTAACAACCATTCTCCAACTATCTCATTCTGCGTCTTCCTACATCTTCAGGATTAAGCAGATAGAAGTTTATTTCTGTGTACATCTGGTTACAAACCAACACATCACATAAATTACCATCTTCATCCTGCAGGCCAGTGACAAAGCAATACTAAGGCTGAATCCTATATGCCTTCCACCTCTTTCATCATCAGTAAACCAGCTATGTGTGAAGACAGTGATAACAGAAAAGAAAATACAAGATCAGACAGTTTGAAGGAAGAGTCATGCAAACCTCTTTCAACCATCTTCAAATGTGTCACCAGCTGTAACAGCTTCACGAACATGACAAAAGTGCAGGCTGAAGGACTGCAACACTAAGTTGTCTGAACTAAAGCACAGCTAAAAGCATGGCTCCTGCTTAGCTACAGAGACGAAGCAGCTGTCACTTCCAATACATGCAGCAGCTCATTATCAGCCCTGCTCTTGACACTGCTGCTGTTTGGAATTGCAGGGGGTGGGAGTGGAGGGAGATAAAAAAAGGAGCGAAAGCAGAAAGGTACTACATTTACTTGTATAGACTTGTTTACGAACTGAAATATTCAAACGTTACTTCACATACAAAAACTGAGGTTCAAGTCCAGACTTGGGTCCCCTTAAGGTACTTGCAGATTTGAAACATAAAAACAGATTGTTACTTTAGACTATAATCTCATTTTAATTCATAAAGAATTAAGACATTCTCCTGTGCATGGTACCCCAAGACTGAGCAACACAGTCTTCTTCAGGAGAGAAAGATGAATCCTCTACAGTGATACATAACCCACAATGCTGATTTGAATCTTGAGTCTCCTATTACTTTACTAGCTAAAACTAGCCTGAAACTCTGGCAAGCCTTATCTGTATCAATTTTTAATGAGAAATGGCAGGAGAAAAAATCCTTAACATCAAACTAGTCAGTGTTCAAACTGTATTGTACCTCAGATGACAGGAACCTTCTCTACATGAGGCAGCCCGTGGCATGAAGATATGATTCTGACCTTATACCTTTAAAGGTTTTGGCACTGCTGTAAGGAAAGATTAACTGCTTGGTCACAGAGCTGACTCTACTGCTGCTGCTGCCCACCATGATAAAAGAGGTTTTCCCCACCATTAACTGCTGTTGTATGGGCAGCCAGAGGCATAAGATAATACACGTAATTTCAAGTCCAGCTTCAGGGTTTCATTTATTGCCTGTAGCACACTCAGCAAAAGGCTGAGTTATTGTGCAAAAGGCTTGGCTACTGAAAGACACCCGTTAATTACACAGCATTCACTTGGACACAACCAAAAGAACTACAGCACTGCCTCTGATTAACAGCTGGAGGGTTCTTCAGCGACAAGATAAAGGGCTTGGTACTTCTGTGAATGTGTAATACTATTGAAGAGTGACTAAAGAACAAGCATAGATTCATGTTTACCAGCTGTGTTTACAATCAGTCAGAAGCACTCTTTTAGTCTATGAAATCCATTAATGTTATTCCACATCAATAACCAACACACACACAGAGAAGAAAAAGATCATGAACATCACCATTTTCCAGCCCTGAGCATCTTCTGGGGGGAGAGTGTCTCAGTGATTTAATGGAAGTGAATTCTAAGGTGCTTATTTCAGGCCTGGAAAGAAAAACCTGACACTTCAACAAGGAGCAGCCTGATGCAGTTTCTAATCGTAATGAAAAACATGTAAAACACCAGTACAGCCCCAGGCAGTGTTTACATACACACACTGAAGGATATACTAGGCACACAAAGGCCCAAACACACACAGAGCAGTGTTTTGATCTTCTCCTTTCCCCAGTGAAGCTGTCAAGACAGAAGAAAGGGGGCATCATCCCTGTCCAGCTCTCCTGAAGTGTCTTGCCACTGGAATCTCTTTAAAATCTGACTTTTAAAGGTTGGGGTTTTACAAATTTATGTTTTCTTGTGAGCAGCCCAACAAAAAATGATTGGTATGTGCTGATGTAAACATCTTGGTCTAGGCAGATAGAGGGTTTTTTTCCCCATCCTTCCAAGAGTTTTCTGTGTTTCCCACAAACAGCAGTACAGCCTGGCATGCTGTCAGACATCTCCTCTGAACAAGGCTACTTGTCTCTACGGTACATGTCTGCACATTTTCTTTGCTAAAACAGCCTTCATCAGGAAAAAAGCTAAATCAGAAGCTACTCAAACTGAAATGAAAAAACACAAAAAAACCCACAACCACCCCACCTCAGCGTTGGTTTTCCCGTTCATCAAGAGCAGGCAATCCTCCAGGTACAGGAAGAGAGAATGTTACTCTTCATAACTGGATGCCAAAATTTAGAAGTAACTAACTAGTTCTCAGACATACAAAATTCATCACCTTCAAAATATCAACAACATAACAACATTAGCTAGAACCTTTAACAGGCTGCATGCCATACTGCTGAGTGACGCTGCTGCCCAGTGGCTTCACCTTTCCTCACAGCTTGCTTCAACTCC
Organism: Psittacus erithacus; assembly: GCA_009867235.2. Taxonomy (NCBI): domain Eukaryota; kingdom Metazoa; phylum Chordata; class Aves; order Psittaciformes; family Psittacidae; genus Psittacus; species Psittacus erithacus. Next base: position 14,598 of record WYDI02034073.1, on the reverse strand, counting down.
CAAGTTTCAAGTCACCTTGTTTAGTCATGTTTTTCAAACCATGCTGCCTGAAGCCAGCACAATTCGTGTTCTTAATTTTACCAGGGTAATCCTCCAAGCAAAACATGTTTTCTGAAGACTCTTACAGAAAATCTGAGATAAGTAAATGTACGCATGCAGTGGGAAGAAGCATGTCATTAATGTGACAAAAAGGAATCATTCTCAAACCAGCAGCAAGCAGGGTTAAGGGGAAAAAGAAAACTAGAGACAATGAACTCTCACAGTTTAAGCAATAACTAGTTTCAACTACTCTGTGTCTACATCAAACTTGTAAAAACAAAGAGGGAAAAATTTCTTGACTATGCAAATTGAAGAAATTGAGTAGCATAAAATCAAAATAAGAACAAGTCTGAGGCTATGCCAAAGAAAACTTGCACCAACTTTGTAGTCTACACAACATCAGAACTGTGTTGATTCAGGAGACAAAAATTACTCCTCCCTGTAACCTAAAGCAACCTCGGTCTCATTTATAGTTTGCTGGAAAGAAAATACATTCTTCCAGATTTCTTAATCTGTCTCAGTAAACCAACTGCAGTTTACTGAATCATAAACTTTTTGCGATTTTGTATTAATATAGCTTTTGGTGGCTTAGTACCAGGAAAATTTGGCAGCCTTCTTTATAACATTGCTTGGATATCTACTGGTAATTTTAAGGGAAAATTAGTAATTTCATAGAGAATTTGTTCTCTTAGACAAATGCCTGTGTAGGACTTGAAAGTTGCCAGGGATGCTGGAGAGGGACTCCTCATCAGGGACTGGAGCATTAGGACAAGGGGCAATGGACTCAGACTAGAACAGGGGAAGCTCAGGTTAGATATAAGGAAGAAGTTCTGTACCATGAGGGTGGTGAGGCACTGGAACAGGCTGCCCAAAGAAGTGGCAAATGCTCCATCCCTGGCAGTGTTCAAGGTCAGGCTGGACAGAACGTTGGGCAGCATGGTCTAGTGCGAGGCATCCCTGCCCATGGCAGGGGGCTTGGAACTAGATGATCTTAAAGATCTTTCCAACTCAAACCATTCTATAATTCTATGATTCTTTAAGCTAGTAAGAAAATTTAAGATATATCCTTGCAAATATTTGTAAGTCCTACTTTAAGAACATACAAACCCAAACACCTTCAACTGAGAACTTCAATTTTCCCCTTACTGAAGATTTTGACAGCTGAGTCATGCTATCTTTCTCAGATAAGGAATCAGAGATGCTGTTCCTAAAAGAGGATAACTAACCAATTGCACCAACAGTCCCCAGAAGAGAATGGCGAAAGTTATCCTCTCACTGTTCATGGGATGATTCACCACAAAGAAGCTTCCTGAGTAAGAACTACAGGGGTTTTGTGGCTTAGCTCCTGCAGAGTTTGATGCTGATTTAGCACAATAAATGGCAGGTTTCATGTATGATTCTTCTCACAAGAAAGCACACACATCAGTGACTTTTCCTATACCTTATACAATCTGTACATGAATTCGGCCGCAACTGTTATTGGCAGCACTGAGAAAAGTTCATGTTTTAAGCAGAAACATTTACATCAAAATGGAGAATGCGACATTCTTTGTGGCAGGGGTTTAGACTAAAGACAATTATCCATGAGTAACTTCAGCATTCAGCCTCCTTTATAAAGAAGCATTACTCCAGATGAAGCAAAACCAAACCAAACCAAAGTGCTAAGGCAGCTAAATAAGTACTGCTTTTTTAACACTAATTGCCCAAGGATGATATCTGCACATGACATACACTACAGTAAAAAGCCCTGTTCCTTACATACTACCTATGGAAGTCTGTTCTTCTGTAAACTACAGACTAATGAAGACTAATTTTCATACAATGGAAATATTTAAGTGAACATAAAACCAACTCTGTCACAGGCCACAGAGCCTCCAGAAATGCTGTCATACCAAAGAGAACTGGGAAAAAATAAATCCAAAACCAAAAAAATTAACAAACTATTTTCAGTTGCAAAAGCAATTAAGGTACCACTCAGAAAATGTTTTTTGTACTTTGGGTTTCAGTCCACGCGTATTTTTGAGGCAGTACAGAGAACCTTCTGCAGAAGCTTTACACACTATCCCCATCTGTAGTATATTTGGCTAGCAAAAATTCAAGGCACTGTTATACATTAGATTGCTTGCTCTTCTTTGATGATTTCAAATAAGAGATGGCTTAATCAGAAGCAGCAAAAAAATTTATAGATTGATAGCAGTAGACGAAAACTGAAAAAGAAACTAACAGGAAAACTACAGGAAAAACATTCAAAGATTCATGAAAAACAGAAAACAAAGTGACAGGAGTAAAGAGGTTTCTCAGTGTTCTCAGTGTTCTAGAATGTCAACACCAAAATATGGCTGTTCAAGTTGCTGAAAACTACTTTTAGACCATCCTGTTATTAGGATGAATAAAAATGGCTAAATCTTTATACCATCAGTAACTCCCTGGCTTGCTGACTGGAAAGAACAGCAGTCAAGCAAATGATTTATCATCAGACAGTTGAATCCATGGGAACTTGCCTTCTCTCAAAATGTAAGACTTAAAAAGAGCTGTCAAAGAACGTATAAATCAAAATGTACTTGCATCAACCATGAAGTGGGCCTACAATATCCATTATGGCTGAATAATGTGAAAACCTGTGCATCAGTCTATTGCTATTAACTGTCTCTCCTCAGTGCTACAGATGTGCAAGAAAATTTTTCCAACCCTTCCTTCCACCTCTCTCACATACATACCTCCCCAAAGGCTCCTCGACCAATCACCTTCAGGATTTCAAAATCTTCTTTATGAAGTCGCATCTGTTTCACTTTAGATGTAAAAGGTTTGGCTGAAACAAAGGAAAATATCAATCATTCAAAAAGAACAAACCAAAAACAACCCCAGCACACCAGAAATAAAACACCAAACAAGGTAACAGCAACATAAAATAGATGTAATCAGAGCCCTGAAAACAACAGACCATTTTGCTTGTTCACCTATATTCCATAATGCAATATAATGAAGTTTAAAGCTAGAAATAATGAGAAGTAAGGAACTAAGCCAAAAGTACTGTGAGAAAAAGCTTATGCAGTAAGCCTTTTGCTTCTTTTACATTTAAAGGCTAGGGGACAGGGGGGACAAAGAGTCAAGCTGTAGATTTCTTTACAGTCTTTTAGGCTATTAACTACAGCTGCAAAAGCAAAGCATGCCATAATGAAGAGTTCACTCTGGACAGTATTATTTTATCTCCCAAAGAGCAAAACAATATCGCATTCCATGAAAAATTAAAATGCTGACAAGTGATAACTGGAAGGGCAATACTGGCCTAGATGATATAGCATGCAGTATTTTTGGAGATGACTTCTTCAGGATAGGGCACACTTAGCACAGCTCCAGTAATATTAGTGGTCCACTGGATGAAAACCTTTTAAAAAATCTCAGAGGTTCCAAAGTTTGGGCTTATTCAATTTTTCTAACATTCCCCAGATGCCAAGAATCAATTCTCTACCAGAAGTTACATTTGTTATAATTACAGGAACATCAGCTCATGGTTAAAAAAAATAGGGTTTAGCTACAAAGAATAAAGATGCAGCCATACAGCGCTGAGGTTTTCACTGCAATGACAGTTTTACTTTAAATCTGTAGTAGTTTTATTCAAAAGATTTAATTATATAATTAAATAATGTTACTTTTAAAATGTACTTTTCAAAGGAAGTGTATTACTCAAGTTCAGAGATTCCTCAAACTTTCAATTTTTGTTTTATACTTTAAAAGAAAAGCCTTGCAACAGGAAAAATTAAGCAACAACACAATGTACAGGCCACAGCTGTACTGTACCAAGTGATTTAATACAAATAACTAATACTACTGGACAAATTAGAGCAAGCCATTAAAGCCTTTTAACTTGAAAAACAACTGATGAAAAACAAACTTATAGTTCTCAACTTCAACATTTTTTTGACCATTATAGGCCTGGCTAGATTACAAGGCAAAGTATCTTGTTAACAAGCACCAGCATAGCCGTTTAAACCACAAAACTCTCATTTTGTATTGTAAGGAAAGGACTGTCATTCTTTAATTATTACATTTTGAAATTTTCCAGGGTTCCCATAGAGACACTGGAAAAATAAACACCATTAGAAGTACTTCAGTAAAATACAGCTGACAAAAATAGGTTTGGATGAGGTTTTTAGTGTTGTAAACTCATCTCTAATTTTTGTTATCACCTCTAGCAACAGATATGTCAACATACAGCCAAGCAGTTTGATGAAGAAAGAGAAAGAAAGAAAGGAAAGAAAAATAAAAAAGTAAAAAAAGAATTGCCCTAGGAATGTGCTCCAAATAGCTTGTTCCATAAAAGGTCAATTTGCTTTATCATAAATGTTGTTTGTCTGCTGTGCAAACATCTGCTGGTTTTGTGGCAACAGCAATCTTAAGTACAGAAAACTTGGCCTGGCCAAGGGTCTTGGAAGGCAGATCTTCAGACAGCCACTTCATACATCCAGCTTTCCAAACTATGAGGTTAACAGGCAGACTTTTTGCAACTACTTTGGCAATACCACATGAGATGTTATAAAGACAGCAAAATGTAAGGTCAAGGAACAGTTTTCAAAATGCAATACGGCTCTACTAAAACACACCAGTATACAGCTTTCCCCTGCTCACGTCCACATCCCCCTTGAACAGCATCATACAAAGTTAGCAGAAAACACCACCCTCTGTTTCAGAAGAAGCTGCAGTTTCCTTGACTGTTGATAGCAGAGTGACACACTGTCTTTGCAGCTTGTCAGGCACTTTCTTTGGTACTTCAACTATAGAAATACACAGAGGGATACTGATTTTTTTTTCCACACAGACACCCCTCTTCAAGGTTGCTAGCAATGTGTGATAGAGAGCAGGGACCAGCAGCTGGCTGTGCCAAATCTAATTCCTCCTCCTCCTAACCAGAGGGTGAGTGCGGGCAGCACATCCTGCAGCTCCTCTTGGACTTTTAACTCAACAGGAACCAAAGTTCACCATATAAAGCTTTCAAATTTACCAGTGTGTTCTCTGTGGCCACAATCTCACAAGTCATACAGTCTACAGAGAAGGTTACTCTGAAAAATATTCTATGTTGCTATCAATCACCATGGAGGGGACAGATATATTGGAATAATCTCCCCAGGGAAGTGGTGGATTCCACAACAGCGGGCACACTTAAGATTCAATTGGACAGGTCCTGGTACATCTAGTCTGGGCTATGCTTCGCATAAAAAGGTTGGACCAGATGATCCTTAAGGTCCCTTCCAACCCTGCTACTCTATGATTGTATGATAAGACTTCACTTATTAAAGGTGTTCTACAAAAACGCCAGCCACACACCTGTCTAATACCTCTAATCTCAACCTATATGGAAAAATGCAGCCACCACCCTCTTGGCAAGATTCACTGAACTTATTCAATTACACATGGCAAGAAATCCCCATCTCCCAGTTCACCCTCAGGGGTAACCCATGTGCAGAAGTAGTAAGCTAAGCTGTTTTTCCGAACAAGGTGAACCTGTCATGACTATTCCTTCAAGTCTCTATCAGTCTTTCCTCGTGTTTTATGTTCTAGCTAGTAATTACATTTATGCTTATAATATATTTAAGCAATTAAAAAAACAAACCGTAAAAGGAGAATTATACAAACATTTGAAATTTACATTTGTTTCCATTTAAAATCTGACTAGAACTTCAACTGAAGTAACATGTTAAACACAAAAACAGTCAGCAGGACTGCAGCTGCCAAACTAGGCACAGAGAAGAGCACACATTCCACTCCCAGCCCTGCAAAGGAGGACTTTATCACAACTGTCCAGCAGAAGAGAGGCAAAACAAGTTCTGCAGTAGTAACACTGAGCTTCAACAGTCTGTTTATCATATTTCAGGGGAGGAAGCAGTTACCAGCATTACTTACAGCACATTTAATACCAAGGGGTTTAATTTTAAAATTCTTGGGAGTTTTTAAAAGTCCATCGCCTGAAGAGCTGACTCAGAGAGGACAGCAACATGGTTGATAACCCAATGCAGTTTAGCGCTGTGATTATCCACGTGATACCAAACAACATCAAAACAATAAAACAGCAGTATTGGCTGCTTTATTTGTAAAGTTAGTCTCATGCTTCTACTCTGGTCTCTCTCCCTCCAGCTCCCTGTTTCTGCCTGCAGAGCCCAGGCAGGGCTAGCCCAGACATTCAGATTTCTCAGGGCTAACCTGCTGGCATAGAGCAGGGGAGCTAGTGGTCAGCTTCTTCCTTTCTCCTCCCTCACCTCCTATAATGCACTTTGGCTCTACAGCAGAGCATTGCAACAAACCAGAGCTGCTGTAGGCATGGCCAGAAATTCAGTCCAAGTGAGATGAAGCTCATGTTGACAGTTTAAAGAAAGTAATGCACACCTGGAGCAGCTACTGAAAATGGGTCCTAACAACTGACTTAAATAGAAAACAAAACATAACAGAACAGCGTTGAGGGAGTCTCAGTCCCTCACTGATGCCATAGTTGCTTTATGGATAAACAGGCTCAGATGGAAGACCAGATCCTCAACTGGTAGGTCACTTCCCAAAAGAATTCTAAAATGTGACCCAGGTATTGCACAGCAAACCCAGCCTTGTGCCCGCTGCATTGTTCAGCGTAGAATCCTGTATCAAGCCAAAGATACAGAAATTAAAAGCTGTATCCACCAGAACTGGCAACAGCAATTGTGAAAGTTCATAATGAAGGAAATAGATTGGAAAAGAAAACAATCAGCATAGGAAACCAGCTGCTGCCAGCTCGAGATAAAAATCCCTTTCCTTCACTAGTTAAAAGTAATTATATAAATACATACAGAGCTTTCCCATGCACCTAACCTAACAGACTGTCACTTCACGGAACACCAGCAGGCTCTCTGGCTCTTCCTAATGCTCTCCTTGAAAAAAGCATTTTTTTAGAAGAAAAATAATCCATCTATAGCTCTGTTTTTGAAAAATATTCTCCAGTTTTGAAGTTTCTGCTAAGTTCCTGGAAGGAATTTAACAAGTGTTGTTATTTTACAGACTCAGTCCGGCCTCAAAGTATTTCTTTTCCACTGGCTTCTATAAGTGATGATCCTGAAATGTGTAAATAGCATTTGAGCAAAGACAGACCATAATGGGGTTTCAGAAAGGAGGTGTGAGAGAATACTCCTCCCAAAATAAACAGTATTTCTCAAAACAAAGGAGAAATCAGTGAACAAACAGTAAGGCAGAGCAGCTTAATGCCTCATTTAATTGAGGAGATGGAAAAGAAATCTGTTCCTTCCACCCACCTAAGGTTGGCATAACAGCCCAGCTGTGTTACAGATTCTGCCAACTCTCTGGAGGAAACCAGGGGCAAAACACTGTAGTCAACTGGGACAGCAGCTGAACCACAGAACATTAGTTCAGGCAATGTAAAAATTATAAGTTGCAAATACCAGTCTCAGTTTTAACAGTTAAGATTCAGTTTTTGCTCCCTCAGAAGAATTCTAACATGTCTTTCCTGATGAATAGTTAACTGCCAACATCTGTAAGTACAAGTTAAGAATCTGGCATTTTCCAAAAACAAGAAGCACATCCACAAATTCCTGTACTATGGTATGGACACAGTATTTTGAATCTTATTTATCTTGGATAAAAGAAGTAGTAATCTGTCCTCATCTAGGTCAACTGCAGACCATCCAGACATCTTAGGCTATAGCTCCCACAAAAGATTCTTCAACAGACACTTTAAAATCAGACGGAAATAAAAGATCTTTCTCCAAACACACGAGAGTAGTTCCGGTTTTCCCTCCCTGGACTCAGATGAAAAATAAGCCCTGCATTCATGAAACACCCACTGTAGATCTGGGCAACACTTCCATATTACAAGATATGGCCGCTAGTTTTTATATTACCATTCTTTCTCGTCACAAGAATTTCAGTAAACCATCCTCTGATTAAATATTACTACACCAGCAGCAAAGTGAAATACTAAACTTTCATTCAGCCTGCTGTGCATTGGAGTTCTGATGCAGTTTTTGTATCACAGTCAGTAAAATCTTTACAATAGGACTCCAGTTTCACCTAGTAAAGAGGGTGGAAATGCTCTGGGAGGAAATCAGGAACACACAGTTTTGCGGTATTTCAATACATGAAAGGCTAACAAAGGAAAAGGGGAAAGGTGGTCTCTGTTTGTAAAGCAGAATGCTCCTTTGACTCCATCCCTCATGCTGTCAAAGAGCCGGAGACAAGTCAATTAAAATTACACTTCGGACAGTCAGGTTTAAACTTCATGCTCCTCACTATTTGACATGTAACTCAATATGCTGGCATTTGACTGCCAAAAAATGCTGGACATTTAAGCTGTAAATAAAATCAATCAGACCTGTGTTTAGAGTTACTAAATGTTCTGAAAAATCAAAATAAACCACAAACCAGAAATTAATACTTTAAGTAAAATTTAGTCCCTTAATGCATTGCTTTTTGTTAGGCAAAGCAGAGGTATCATCTAATCTGACTAGGCTCTTGAAAAATACTATCTTACTCTTTGTGAAAGATTACTTGTTGATGAATATCAGAAAAAACTGAATATTATGCAATAAACAAAAAATGTGCAACCACAGGCAGATTTCAGGGAGGGAGAAGCTGAAGAAAGAGAAAATGAATGACTGCATGTCAAGTAACAGCCCTTCATACTAAAGAACAGGTATTTTGTAACCACAACAGCAGCCTATACGTACTCTCAAGGTAGTGGTGGAGGCACTGTAATTTCTGTCATTTCCTTTTTTCTGCATTTATGGTTTTTGCATCCTTAAGAAACTCTTTTAATATATATTTTATTTATAATTCAAATAATCCTTGTTAAAAAATAAAAATTAATCTATTCTAGAAATTTTGCTGCATATTGTAATAAAACAGATGCGCTTTACTAGAAGAAAGCTAGCTTCTCTGGTCCATGGAACACAGGCATCCAGTACATGATCCCCACTGACTGAAAGGTCAGTACTGCATGTTGTCACTCCCTACAGTGACCAACACTAACAAAGCCCCCTGCCCAGTTTTCCAGGTATGTCACAGTGCTTTAGGAGTCTCATGTTCCATTTCTGAAGCTAGAGAAAGAAGAATTTTAAGGGATACTCAAGCATCTGGGTAGTACTGCAGCCTGACTTAAACTCCCTTCTGTTGCCTCTCACAAATGCATGATTCAGTTTCACCTCTTTGCTGCTGTGACCCCTCATCACAATGCTTTCCCTGTCCTATTCACTCCTAATCTCTCCCACAAGACCTGTCACTCAGTATCACTCTGTCCTGTCCCCACACAGTTTTGCCACCACACCTGATCATTTCTACCCGAAGGCCTCCTCAGTGCTCTCCACATCTCCACCTCACCCGATTCTTGTATCTGTCTGCTCATGGCCCCCATTCCATTTCCCTACCAGTCACAGAAGCTACCACCTGAGAGAAGTTCTGCTAGGTCTCTCCATTTCTTTCTTTACCTTTCAAACTGTAATCTACCCTGCTGGAGTCTCTTCTGAAGTCCCACTTTCGGTGATGATGTCCTGCCACCATCCTTTCTCAAATTCCCCAATGCATTTCTTTTCTCCCTTTACCATCACTAGTCTGGATTGCCTTTTCTTCTCATTAATTTATGACTAACAAACCAGGATTTGAGCTACACAACATCAGCCTGCCTTCCTTTTACTTCAGAATCTTAATTAAAAGGAAAGACTTCTTAACAGTCATCTATATAAAGCAAAAATACTGAGGTCAGACACTTGATTTTTTTGCTGATAGGAGGAGTTTCATCAGACCTTAGTGAACAACTAACATTATTCATTTTCAGTTTTGCCGGGAAAAAAAAGCTGTAAAAGCTCTGTAAAACTGAAGCACTTTTAAAGTTCTAAATCTTGCAAGAAGGGGTGTGATCAGACTCCAGGAACACTCTTCCTCTTAGAACTTGTCAAAATGCTCACCTGTCATGTCTCACACAGCACATGAATCACTTGAGTTCTGTTCTCACTCCTCCATCATGGTACTTTTGCCCCCAAATTCACTGCAGACACTTCCCAGCAAGGGCCTCAGAGCAGAAGGCTGGTGATGAAGCCGGGCTCTAACAGCACGCAAGTTCTTCAGGATGTCGCAGGCAAGTGCCCACCATGTGAACTAACACATCGTGTAACAATATACCTTGTTTCCTCTTTAAAAGCAAGGCATAAACTTAGTCATAAGCACTTCACACACAGTGGGTTTCACAGACACTTGTTTTTATTTCATTGCAACACATCTCAAAAGTCCCAGTGGGGTCTGGCAAATGCTGGGTAGTGAATATTATGCAAATGCACACACGCTGCAAATTCTGCCTTTAAGGACAATATTTTAAACAAAAGATGTTACATGAAGTCCTGCACTCATGATCTAATCCTGACATTAAACTGAAGTACAAGCATTAAAATAAATTGAAAAACTCGTAGAAGCATTAATTATTTTGACAAAACATATGTCAAATAGAAATATTAAAAACTGTACTAAGAACTTAGTATCATGAGGAGGAATCTGGCCTAGGTTAAAACTATACATGCTTTCCAGTCATATTTTTCTCCAGAGGTAACCACTCATTGTCATTAGATGTATATTTAAAATAGAATTTGTGATACAAATAAATAAGAAGTGACTCTTGAATACTGCCTGCATTAGTTTTACACTGTCTAATACATCTCATGGATTACTGTGAAATTAGTAAAGGAAAGTAGATGGCATTATATTTCATTAATACATCCCAGGAAAATGTTGCTTCCAAGTGTTAAGACACTCTTAAGTGCAACAAAAAAAAAAAAAAAGATACAAGGCCAGGTTAGACAGAACCTTGGGCAACATGGTTTAGGTTGAGGGGTCCCTGCCCATGGCGGGGGGGGGAAACAGGTGATTTTAAGATCTTTTCCAACCCAAACCATTCCATGACTCTTCTGCAGCCTTTACAGTTGCTTTTTACTCCAGTTTCAAGTTCCCAACCACAAAGAAGAAAACAAAAAAGCCTTACTATATCCACAGAAATGTTTTCACACCTACCTGACACCATTTTAATGCCATCACCCTTTATTATACTTCTGCTCTAAGAACTGCAAACTACTCAATTTGCTTGCTCACTGCACTCAAGCTGGGTGACGCAATCAACATGCTCAGTGTTGTCTGGTTCTTTTGCACTGACACGATAACAAAACAGCAATAACAAAAAATGTGTTGTAAAGTCATGTTTCAAGAACTCCTCTTAGTTTTGGTGCATTTCTGGGAATTACGACTCCAACACTAGTTCTTTATTAAACTACCAGGACTCAAAGTTCTTCAAAGATCCTCAAACTTCAGCACTCTGAGAGAGTTACCTTAAAATGAACATAATTAAAATTTAAAAATAATTAATCATGAGACAGTTCAGTGCCATTAGAATGTAAATTGCCTGTAATAAACTTGATTTGACCCACTTGAGAATAAAGGCCACATTATAGTGCTCAAGTACCTAGCTGTGCACCAGATCCGGCACTCTATTTCTCAACTACCATCATCTTCATTTTCTTCCTGATTAAGTGATCACTGTAAGATAATGCTGATTAAGATATTTTTATTTTGACCACATTTCAACTCCTGGCAATTTTAATCATTCAATCTTCAGTGCAGTTGCATCACTAAAATCTATCGCTACTTTAAAAGAGATCAACTACTCCCATTAATATAAATCAAACTTGCAAGAGAATCTTGATTTTGAAGATGACAAATATGTTTTCCAATGCCTTCAAACTGGCACTACAGCCCCCTTCTGCTTTGATCCACATCTCCTCTGCATTATCAAGGATACAGTAAAGAGTAATACTGGAACCCAGATCAATGATGGATCAAATTTCTTATGGAACCAATGAGAAACTTCAACTTATTTTTTTTTTGCTCAGTTTCTCTGCTCAGTTTTCAGACCCCCTTATGCTTGTATTACCTAGATATGAAAAAGTTCTCAATTATAGTGACAGGACAATGGACAGTGGGTTCAAACTTAAACAGAGGAAGTTCAGGTTAGATATAAGGAAGAAGTTCTTTACTGTGAGGGCAGTGAGGCACTGGAAACAGGCTGCCCAAAGAAGTGGTGAATGCTCCATTCCTGGCAGTGTTCAAGGTGAGACTGGACATGGTCTAGTATGAGGCGTTCCTACCCATGGGAGGTGCTGGAATTAGATGATCTTAAGGACCTTTCCAACCTAAACCAGTCTGTGATTCTATGATTGCTTGAAATTAAGCTTTCAGAGTTTCTAATGTATCAAGTGAAGGGATTTGCTAAGAGTACATCTGAACTGATCACCATGCTACTGAGCACATTTATTTCAGTATCCCCGTCAATGCTGAGCCAGAAATGAGAAGCATAGATTTGCAGGGCTGAGCCTGAAGTAAGAGTCATCTTTGAATCCTACTCCCACTGGTAACAGTTCTGTTGCTGAATGCCTGTTGTGATAGGCTACACAGATTAAAGCATTTGCTTATTGCTACATTGCTAAAAGGCAATTTTTCTAAGACAATACAATAATTTCATAACGTGATACCATTATTTGGCTTTATCAACTTAAGATAAGAGGAGGGAAGTGAAATTAACATTCTTCCTGCAAATGAAGGATTAACTGTTTCAAACTACAAAGTAATCAAAGAGAAGAATTAGTATTAAAGTGTTCTTCATCTTCAAATTCAAAAGTTTTTTTCCAAAGTTCTGTACTTTTTTCCCCCAACAGGAGAGTGGTCTCACATGCACCCAATGCATCGGAGAAGAAATGTTTCCCAAGTTGTGATACTAAACACATGAAATGGTCACTGAGCTCTGAAAATTCTTTGAATCCTTTTACCCAAGTTTTATCTCCAAGTTTTGTTTACTAGAAACTTGAAAGAAAAATTCATGGCAAGACACAGCACAATTAAGTTTGAGATATATAATGGGATAACACGGAAGTTGGACAACATTTCCAGAAGAGCTCAGAACACAAATTCACACAAACACAGCTGTCTGCAGGAGACAGAACTCAAGTTACCTCAATAAAGCACTTCAGAAGTGAGTAACATACACTAAGTTGCTGTTTCTAATCTTTAAATGTTTTCAGCCTAGATACTTAGAAATATTTGAATGGAAATTGTACTCTAATAAAACAATGGATTCCAGTTAAAGGTAACACAACATATTGAAAATACAAGTCTTAAGTCCTAAATAAAATGAATGCTGGGAATTCATAACATTTCACTCTGGAATTAGTTTCCAAAAGGTTTTTTCTATGAAAAAAAAAAAAATACTTGTAGGGAGGCAAATTCATAGCTCATTTTCCCAAATGTCACCTTGTTCCACAGATCGCAAAAGAGCAAATTAAGTAGTTCACAGTAAAACACAAACATTTCTTTTCAGTACGAGTAATACATGTTCCATATTATATTACTAAACCCATTTTGTTCATTATTTCATCATCTTCCCCCATTCAGCAAAAGCGCCCAGTTCAAACACCTGGTCATGACACCTCTTCTTCCTCCAGACATTAGGCCATGTTCTTGAGCAACACATTAAACTGGGGCAACAACAACAGCGTGAAAAATGGTCAAAACTTCCTGCAATTCACATCCTAGAAATTCTTAACACTTACCCATAAGGAAATAGTACCAAAATGCTACTACTAAAAATGAAGGTTAGTCATAATGAAGTATCAAATATGTATTTGGAATTAGTTCTATCTGAAGGTGTGGGTCATGAGTGCATCAACCCATGTAATCACCAGAGCTTGCTACTTTTAAACAATTCTTGACAAACGGGTCAAGTCCTCCACCAAACCTTGATTACTCCCATAACAACACACTGCACTCCCTAATTATTACGGAAAACAGGAGAACTGTAACATTTCTCCTCCCACACTCTGAACATTGTTTTGCTCTGATCTCAAATCCTTAGGAAAGAGTGGCAACTCCTGCCCTCATTAACACCTATTTTTAGGTCCTTACTCTTCATTTCCTCAAAAATTACTACAGAATTAGTCCTATTAGTTTTAGCCTGGCTTCACAGCATTGCTTAATAACTGAATTTGCTGCTTTTCTTCAAATTCTCCAGTTATATAGTAACAAATGAAAGTCATTACTAAAACTAGATTCAATATTCTTAGGCCTACATTATGACAAGCATAAGGGGAAATTTAGCATTTGCATGCCACATATGCAAGAACTCAAAACGCATTTCCCCCAACAACTCAGATTCATAGAATCATAGAATAGTTAGGGTTGGAAAGGACCTTAAGATTATCTAGTTCCAACTCCCCTGCCATGGGCAGGGACACCTCACACTAAATCCTGTCACCCAAGGCTCTGTCAGCCAGGCCTTGAACACCACCAGGGATGGAGCATTCACAATTTCTTTGGGCAACCCATTCCAGTGCCTCACCATCATCACAGTGAAGAATTTCTTCCTTATACCTAACCTAAACTTCTGCTGTTTAAGTTTTAACCTGTTACCTCTTGTCCTGTCACAACAGTCCCTAATGAAAAGTCCCTCCCCAGCATCCCTATAGGCCCCCTTCAGACACTGGAAGGATGCTATGAGGCCTC
>WYDI02034069.1:2681-13457 GCA_009867235.2 Psittacus erithacus | reverse complement strand
GCCTGGCTCCAGAGCAGAGCTGCTCCAGCCCTCGCAGCAGCTCCGTGGCCTCCTCTGGCCTCGCTCCAGCAGCTCCAAGTCTTTCTGATGTTGGGAGCTCCAGAGCTGCAGAGGGGGGCTCCTTGAAGCTTGTCTTGGAAGGAAAGAGCTCTGGCTTTTCTCTCATGTAACACATCATAGTGCTCAGCAGTAAGAAATGCCTTCGGGTAGGAAAATGTTATCTGTGTATTTATTAGGATAAAAGCAAGAGGTGACCAGTTTTTGGAGCCTTATGAGTAAGTGCGCCTCTTAGCTAGAGCTGCTGCATGTGTCCTGGGGACTGAGCAGTACCCAAAGGACGGTACACAGACAAAGGATGCGTATAAACTACCAGCAGCCCAAACAAAGACTGTAGAATCCATTTCAATGACAGTGTAAAAGAAAGAGCCTGTCCATGGAAGCAGGGGAAATAATAGCTGTGAAATGGCAGCTCCATTTGTGCCTGAAAAGGGCACGCTCCCATCCTGCCGGGGCATTGAGCTCCTAACGCACCTTTGCGTTCAGGGCACATCATGTGCAACTCTCAGGCTGCACAGAGAAGATTTTCCCACCTTTGTAAACCACTCTGAAATCTGAGTGAAAACTATTATTTAAACGCAAAATATAATTGCAGTGAAGATCAGCCTGTAGAATGCTGCTGGGGAAAGGGGTGTGACATTACTCTTAGTAATTACGCAGAAAAACACAGAGGAAACGGTTTGTAAATAAAGGAAAGGGGAAAAAAAAGGAAGAAAAGGATAAATTAAGCTTAACTAGCAGAAAAACCCTTTCAGAGCCCATTTGGTGTTGTGTCTAGCCCGCCAAAGAAGAGTTGATCTTAGCCACTAATTCACTGCACATCATCTGGACCCTTTTCTTAATGTCTTTATCTGCAAAATACAGGCTAATAATTGTTACGAGTATTTGATAGGCACAAGTAGCAATACAACAGCTAGCTTTGATTTACTGTCACATATACTTTGAGAATTTCCCTTAAGTACTCTCAGTTCTTTGGGTGAAAGAACTGCTGCAGAGGTATAAAGTATTAATATTATTATTATTATTACGCAGAACATTTAAACATAGTATAATAAAACCTGTGGCTAGCCAATCAGTTACCAGAAAACCAAGCCAGAAAATCAAAATTGCATCAACTAATGACTTCTCTCCCAAAGAAGGAAATAATTGAATTAAGAGACAACTTCATATGAAGGGGTGGACCACTACAGTCAGATGAAGTCCTTATTTTCCACAACATATAACATGGATGCCACAGATCTCGACATAGTGCATAAAACCAGTTAAATATTAACTATTTCAACAACAAAGTGGCTCTGCATAGCTTTTTTATAGGGTAACCAAGACAGATAACTAAAATTATACATGGCAACCCCTTCCAAGCTCCTTTCAAAGCCCTGCCAAGTGTCACTTAGGTACCATCACTATGCTTTCCATGCACCAGGTGCCAAACTGGAACCAGTGAACTACAGCATGTTCCTACAGGATTAAGGGTAACAGCCTGCACCTCACAGGTCCAGTTTGTGAAGTCCTGAGGGCTAATATTTTCCAGCATCTGGCAGGTTTGCACAACCAACATCATGTTGTGAACTGTCCCTACTGCCCTGCCGCAATTAATCCACTCCAAGCCTTCGCCCATCTATAATCAGGTCAATTCCACCAATACTAAGACAGATAATTACTATTTAAGGGCTTTTTCCCTGCAGCTCTCTACAAGTTTTAAAGGAGGATTCCCTCCAATCCCCAGAATGTCTTGTAGTCTGTGCAGACAGCAAGCATCCAGCACAAGCACGATCAGGACTTGAGGAAAATGCCGCCAACCAGCACGTTTTCCTCCCTGGCAATGTTTCCCAGGAAAGCTGGATTTCTAGTAGCCTCTCAAAGAGATTTCAGCCCAGGCTGTCTCAGCAGCACCCCATTTACTTGGTCATTTGAGAAATGATGGGGGCAGCAAGGCTATAGCAAATGCTTCCCACGGCATCTCGTGGCATGAGCTGCTTCTCCAAGCTCTTCCTGAGGCTTCCAAGCAGAGCACAGAGCCCAACAAGGCTGTAACTCACGTGATGAGGTCCAACCCAGTTAGCTTATGTGAAATGAGGCTCCTTGGCTATGCCGGCCTATTGATTAGTTTGTCCGAAAGTGCTGCCTCATTTATTACAGTTTGATTTAAGCAGATAGAACACACCAGAAAGGTCACTCATTTTTATCCATTCCTAGCAAACAACACCCCTCAATTCCATTACTACTATTTCCAAATCAATGCTGCTTTGCTTTCCCCTTCTGAGCCTCTGGAGCATAGCTGAGATCGATAGCGCTTGTTCTGCCTTTGGTGTGTGAAACACCGCTCAGATGCTGTTGCAGGGGAAGGCTGCTCTTCTGCTCACTGCTGCAGCAGACACACCACCTCTCAGGTGCCCACACAAGAGATAACAAATGCCACATTCAAATGCACTTGTTAATGGTTTCACCAACGGACTAAAATATTTGTGCTAGAGGGGTTTCAAAAGTTTGTTTTTTTTTTTTTTACAAAAGCCTTAAAAAGTAACAAAACCAACCCTTCCCCATCCCAAAATGGACACTGCCAGGACCCATTTTTTGAAAATATATCAAATAAACACATTGGTGGAACACTGTTTCCTGAAGAGACAATTCCCATTTTGCTCAAACTAGGAAGTTTGAAAATGGGCACAAGTCTGAAGCAACATATTGGAAGTGTATTTTCAAACTTTCTGGTACAATTATCTTTCATCTCTACCTTTTTCTTATTTAACCAAACCCAGTCTTTGGCTTTCTGCAATAAAAGCAGGTGAAGGAGATATGGAATGCCGTCAGCTTTTGCAGGTGAGGAGGAAGAAGAGAGATTATCTGCATCACTGGTCTGTGCTGATTGCTTGGATTACAGTCTATTCTGATACGCTACCTTCAATGTCATTGTCATCTGGAGCCCATATAAAACCTCTCTGGGTTGTTCTTTAGTTCCAAGTAGTATTTAAGAACCGGTTTTACCCCATAACTGCGTTACACATTAGATTACACAGCATTTGCTCTGCGGTGAGAAGGCAATTGGTTTTTAACCTGACTGCCAAGCGCATCTGGGGCTGGCAACATTGCTTCTCAGATTCCTCACAGAACACCAGTGATGTGTTAGCAGCTGTCCACCCTTTCCCAGCTCTCACCTTGGACTCCGGGATACAGCCCCAAGAGAAGAGGTAACAGATCCTGGGCAGACCTGTTACCTCCCACCTGCTGGTGCAACCACCAGAGGGGTGGAGATGTGCAAATCCCTCTCCCATCCTCAGCCAGTTATTAATTAACCTCTCATTATCAAAAAAGGCTAATCACAGGCACCTGTGCTGTGTCAGTGGGCTCTTCAACCACCAGCTAGTCTCCTCTTCTGGGTCCTAAATGCAACCGCTATCAGGTCTCAAATTCCCATCCCAGTTCACCTCTCACAACCCATTAAGTGCCACAGCTCTGCCATCAGCCACTGCCAGAATCCAGTCTCCCTTCCCACTGTTGCCGAGGGATCCAACTATCTCCCTCTCCCTGAAATCCTTCTGGCTTCTTTCAGCTCCACATTGGCTTTTACTAGCCACGTTTTTCCCTACAGCCCCTTTTCATCCCAAATGTGAGCCCGTCACTGCGGGTGACACCCAGAGAAAGGTTGCTTCTTTTAATATATATATTCTAACAGTGCTAAACAACTTATATATACGTTTGAGAGATCTGGACTTAATTATACATACAAACCAATGTATGCTGGGAAGATAAGCAAAATTGGCTATGCAAAATTTCCATAACTTCATGTATATGTGCCTTCTAGCAGTATTTTATAGAAAACTGGGGATTTTCTATGAAAGGAGAAAAATTGGGCATTCTCTGTGAGCAAAGGAGGAAGGAGAGGAGGCATGTGGGGCCAAGCCATGGGCAGCAGGATCAGTTCATGACCGTGAAAAACAATGAGAGAGCAAAGCTCCCTTCACCGTTGTTGGAATGAGTAGCACAAACCCCCAAACAAAACAACATCCCTGCATTCCCACCAGGGGCGAGTTGTAGCTTAAGGGCTTGTGTCCAGTAACCAAGCTGACTAGTAGCTCCTACTGATGCCCGCACGCATGCATACACACACGTGCAGAGTATCTGAGCTAACTGGCCAGCTCTGCTCCTCTGTGCAGACAGCAGATGCATGGGTCATGGTGTTACTATAATCAGATGCTATAAGTCTCCCCATTGGAAATGACAGAAAGTATTTAGCTGGGATAAAATATACTCTCTTTGCCCCTGACTTGAGACTCTGACACCCCGACCTCAGCACCAGCCTTTATTAGAAGTGCAGCATGGAAAAACAAGTGCGGATGTCATGGGGTGATGTGGTTTGGCTCCTTGAGCTGCCGTGCCCTCACTGCCACAGCAAAACGCCTCCCAGGGCTGCTGCTGAATAATGCAATTATAGAGTCAGGTAACTGCAGAAGGGTAGAAAAGCAAGGGACACGCCTGATCTTCAGTGCAGAAAGTCGGGGGAAGATGTTCACCAGTGATTATGGGATGGGACAGACTGAGCCTGGGTGCAGAGATAGGTCAGAATGGGATGGCTGTGGTGCTGAGGCTGTTTGCAAAGTGGAGAGCTGCTAAAAGAAGGCAGTGCTAATGAATGCAGAGAGAAAAACAGGAAGGTATCGGAAGTGGAAAAGGTCACTCATATGAGACACGGTAATTTGCCTCACTTCATACAAACACTTGACAAGGAGCTGAGACACCCTCCACTCACCCACAATTTATGAATCTTCATTGTGTGTCCCAGAGTTCTATATCCTCTGGTAGCACACTCGACCCTGACAAAAAATGCCAGCTAGGGATCCATAGAGCTGTGGATCTTTTCCTTCTTCATATCTCTACTTCCTCATGTCATGTCTGTCCGAAACAGCTCTTTAACACCATCCTAAATCACCATAAAAGAATGAGTGTGTCTGAAGGATGAAACTGCTGCTTGTTACATACTTTACACAGCAAAATAACAAACTGCTCAGAAACATCCATGACAGACGATGATGGCATAACACTGCTGCCATGGTATGATGGTAAGACAACAGCACTTATTGCCCACATGTTTGGTAGCTCCCCATGCCTTGCCATTTTTCTGAGTTGATTTTGCTGCAAGCTGCAGAAGGGTTATAGAATCTCAGACTGTTTTTGGCTGGAGGGATCTTAAAGCTCACCCCCTTTCAACTCCCTGACATGGACAGTGACACTGTCCTGGGCTCAGCTATAACAGCTTCTATGCTTCTACGGGACACCCAAATCACCCCAAAGCTGCAGCTTTCCCAGACAATGCCGTCTCAATGAATTGCTGTGACAAGTTCCACAAACAACATCCTTTCTCCCTAACACAAGACCTTCTTTACACAAGCCCAGAGGTAACTCCACTCCTCTATAGCTAAGGGGCAGATATCTATCTACTGCACTAACACAACTTATCAGTGCATTTGCTCCAAATTGATTCCTCCACTGGGGGAATAACTCCTTAATTTTTAATTTATTTATTTAGCCTTCACTGTTTCAGTAAAGAGGCCTCATCACTGGTCTCAGGGGATACAGAGCAGCAGCTGCTTGCTATTCCTCTCATGTCCCAGCAAATATCGTCAGAAAGGTGCGCTTTGCTATCAAGACCCAGAACTGCCTCTGTACAGCAAGGCGTGATGGAGACAGAGAAGAGAATTACTACTAGGATAAATGAAGGTGGTAAAACCAGGTGACCTGCTCTGGGTGCAGGATCCTGTCAGTATTACAGTCGTGATCAAAACAGAGGGTTTCCTCTGCTCCCATTCTGCATTTGAAGAGCACCAATGAGGATGTGCTGGCTCCCATGGGCTCCGCTGCACAGCCATACAAGCAGACAGATCTGTGAAGACTCCCCTGCTCTTTGGAGGAAATCTGGAGAAGATAAGGAGCTGGTGGATGTCGATCACCCTTCAAAATTTGTCCCCATCAGCGACACTCTTTATAACCTGATCCATAGTAATAACAGCAGAAAGCACAGGGTATGTGAGCAGGTTCTGAATGAGTCTTTTTCCTTTCTTTTCCCTTGTTTAGTGTTTATTGCCTTCAGAACTTGGCTACAATAAAAAAGTACATTCATCTTAGCTAGAAAAGGGAAACATATTTTCTTCATAACATTTTGTTTTCAGAAGAAAATTAACTATATCTTGGTTATTAGGTAGCAATGAAGCTTGGCAACTAAGTCACAGACTTAGACAAAAAGGAGGAGGGTTTGCAGTTATCAGAAGCATCAGCTTGTGTCAATAGGACACAAGCTTTCTTTTTTCTCAAAAAAAGAAAGTAATACTCAGATTTAACTTACAGAATCTGAACCTTAACATAGGCACAGCCAATGAAACATCAAAACTTGCCCTATATCTAACCCTACTGGTGCTCAGGGTTTCTTCTGGAGCTTCCCAGTCCTGCTGAAGAAGGTTGGCTTTCAGCCACAAGCCTTCAAGGTGACTTCGGAAGCTACATGAGGAGTTTGAAGCTCTTAACTTCCCTCTAGACAGTCTTACCACATGGCTACTAGCTCAGCCTTTGAGGTTTGGGCTTGAGAGCAACCTGCATCCTTTTAATCAAAGAACATATGGAAAGAGACTGGGAAGAGCCTGTGGAGATCCTTTGCTCCAACCCCTGCTCAAGGCATGTGTGAAGGAGGCAGCACAATGTGGTTGGATCCCCAGGCACCACAATGCTACCCAGGTAAGCGTGGTCTAAGAAGTCTTCTATATCTTACATTTGGAAGGACAACAATAAAAATGAGAATGGTGTGAAGAGGCTGGATAGAGTAGGAAGTTCCGAAGCATTAAAAAAACACCTCAGCAGCAGCGTGTGCACTTCCAGAAGTGCCCATTCTGTCATGTTTGCATTGTCACACTCATGTGGTCACTGCTAATTTATCCATCTGAGACCCACAAATGCCCCTGATGCTTTCCTTAACATCCACAGTCCTAAGTTGCAAGCCCAACTCTCCTTGTGCAAAAACCTAAGAGGAACGTTTGTTAATGCTATTATTGACAAATTTGAGTTTTGGAGTCACTGTTTTTTATTTTCCAAAGGCAATTCAAGTTCAGTTTCAGTTTGTAGCAGGGCTGTACATTAAGATTACTTAAACATCTGTAATTTAAATACATCCATTAATGCTATCTGTGCAAATTAATCCAAACTTTTATTATGTTCTGAGGAGACATTTTAAACACTCATTATGTTTTTCAATAAAATTCCAATAAAAAGTAGAGGTAGAAGAATAGAAGATGGAAAAGCTCAATATAATCTGCATTTGTGTCTATTTTTACTGTGAATCTACACTTATTTTCCTCTGGGTTTTAAGGCACTTTGTGCTGATGCCATAGAGCAGCTGAGTGAAGATGCCTGAAAAATCTAGAATCGGGGCTTAATGCAATACAGACATATAAACCTTAGTTGGAAAATATCTCTCTGACCTTCATTAATGTCCATTAATATTATTTTTACTGCAGTGATTTAATCTCTTGGTACTGCAGAACTGTTAATGAATGGAGGCTGTGGGAGGGAGCCACCTCCACTGAAACGTGTTACTATCTCAGGCATCTCTTGAGGTATTTGCAACATATCAGGATACACACCAATATTATAAGCTGTCCTGATGCATAATATTATTTTCACTGGCAGGAAAAGGAATGAATAAGAATCCAGTGACACTACTCTTAAACGCGGCAACACACTTAACAGACATCTCTACAGCTCTCAGGTCATGTTGTTTCTTCTCCGAGCTTGTGCTCTCAGACCACAAAGAGAGAGCAGGATAATGAAGCCAGTAAGTCAGGTCATCTGCAGCACAGGGTTGCTCCTCTGCATCATATAGATTTATTATTTGCCTTGTGTTACCAGCAAATGACCCTGGCTCACATAGGTCCTAACACGGAATGGGGATCCAGTCATTGCATACAACCTTTGCATGGGTCTTCTCTGGGCGATTTAAGGGATTAGTCCAGCAGGGAACCAAGTGTTGCCATCTAATATTCACTGTGAGAGTGCTGAGGCGCTGGCACAGAGTGCCCAGAGAAGCTGTGGCTGCCCCATCCCTGACAGCGCTCAAGGCCAGGCTGGACAAAGGGGCTTGGAGCAAGCTGCTTTAGTGGAAGGTGTCCCTGCCCGTGGCAGGGGGTTGGAACTGGATGAGCATCTATTGACACAGAAGTCCATCCTTCATGACAGCCATAAGCCCCACTAATCACCAACCTATTCCAGCGCACAGAGATGTGTCTTTGCGATGGCCACATCTTTCTGCAGAAGCTTCCCCACCCCACATCTCAGCTGCTTCAGCACTGTCTAAGATTTGAAGAAACAATGCTAAAAATAAATTACAGCTACAGACTCCACATAATAAAACACTGTTTTAAAATACTTAGGGACATTTGCTTACTTTTCAAACGAGTACCTTGGTTCCAGCGGCCTGGCAAAGGTTTCAATGGCAAGCTGAACTTTGCGATTTCTTTTACTGAACTCAGTACGTGCCCTTGTGGGAGGCTTATCATCAA
The DNA here is from genome assembly GCA_009867235.2 of Psittacus erithacus. NCBI lineage: Eukaryota > Metazoa > Chordata > Aves > Psittaciformes > Psittacidae > Psittacus > Psittacus erithacus. Next base: position 4,860 of record WYDI02034069.1, on the reverse strand, counting down.
TTCTCTTCATTTAAGTCTGAGCACACAAAGCTTATTCAGTTCTACAGGAAAAATCAGGCTTCAAGAAAAGCCTTTAATTTCTCTCTTGTCCCAGGGAGAGTTTCATATATAGAAAGACTTTGCAGGAACATGGGCTTGCAGACCTGTTGGGCAAAGGAATCAAACTGTGTCTCGTTTACTTCCACAAATCAGCTGGCTGAAGCAGTGAAAGTAGAATAGCACAAATGCATTACCAGTAACCTGCAGCAAGCGATATATGAACATGACAGAGTATAACTCATTTATCATGCTCTTTAGTTAGTAGTGACCATGTACATTTCCATTTATCCACTGTTTAATTATGCACAGCAGCTCCTTTCCCATATATAGACACACCAAGAGCAGCCATTCATCATTTCTATAGTTTATGTCTTATTCCATTTCAATTCTTTCTTGTCTTTACTAGAGTTTAAATAGGAGCTTTTGTTCATGCATCCAACCCTCTCTTCTTCAGTATAAAAAGGAGCCACTTGCCCCACGCCCGCAGCACAAGCGTATCCCCTTCTCCATCCCCTAATCCCTACATGTCCCTGTCTATTGCTGTCCCATATCTGACTGCTGCTGAAACCTGGGGGGAATTTTGTCATGTGCTTCATGGAGCAACAGGATGGGAACTGGATTCTCTGATGTGTAAATGTGCTGCTTAGGGACACAGTCTGGTAGTGGAATTGGCAGTGTTAACGGTTGGACTTGATCTTAAAGGTCTTTTCTAAACTAACTGATTCCATGAAAAGAGGTGAAGGAGGTAGATTTCCCAAGGATTTTAGCCCTGGGGAACAGTCCTCAGTCATCTGCTGTGCTCTTATTTCCCGGGGCAAGAAAAGGAGAAGCCAAGAGCATGTTCCCATGCTCCCAGCATCCATAGGGCCAGCAGGGCAGGTCTGCTCTGCTCCCTGGGCATGCACTTACTCCCCCAACATTTCCTTCCCATTGTGTTCCCTCTCACTCCTCCTCCCCCACCATCTCATTTTCTGCCTTTTTCTCTGTCCCACACCTCCCCCATGTTCTTCTGGGCCTATTCTCCTCCCCGTGTGTAACTCACATTAATGTCAACTGGAGTTATGCACACGTACGAAAGGGAGAATGGACCTCTTGGAGCGGAGCTAATTAAGCTCTTCTTTAGAAGTCAGAGCCTGTAATCTCACAGACATCAGTAGCCTGCTGTCAATCAAGGTGCATCCCAGGCTGCCAGAGACTCATGCCTACCTGCTCACTTCTGGGTTTCTGACAATTACCCATCAGCTGCGAAGGGAGCAGGGAGGGTGTGTGGATCCTGCCTCAGGTCTCACAAAGCCTTGAAGCAGCCCCTTGAATGGACTCTGATTTTTGAAAATGCCATGAATATGCATATTTCTAGCTAAATCCTGACTCCAGTCAAATCTGTGTAACTCCCCCAGTGCCAGTGAACTGCATATATTGAAGGGAGCAATTTGCATTTAACTCTCTAGAAACTTTACCCACTGCTAAAAGGCACCAGAAGATGACTTTGCCTTTGAAAAGACATCTCCAGAGTAAGCAGGAAAGGCACTACCACTACTCAGTTTAAGTTTAATTTACTTCTTCTCCAGCCACCAATATCCAGTCCAGCCTGCCAACCTCCCCACTAATAACCTGCCATTGCCTCTACCAGCACCGAGCAAAGCCGTGCTTTGCTGGCATGACAATGGTACCCTTCCTTTCACCACCATCTGTGGTACCCAAACCCTGCATTGTTCTCCATCAGCCACAATGTCAGCATGGGCATAAGCTAAGGGTCCTGGCACGGATGGTCCCTACCAAGCACACTAGCACAATGTGAGAGTCAGAAATGTTCAACAGAGACTCCTTGCCCATGCAGTCCTTCTCCCTGCTGCATGTGGGTTTGCTTCATAAGAGACAGCACTGCCTTACTGGTGTCCTCCTTCCATCTCAACTTATACAAGAGCTCAGTCTTTCATTAAGACTGCATGTCTCTTTTTTCTGAACTGCAGGAAAGAAAGGATTTGCCATTTCCTTCCGTGTTAGCACTTAATGACACAACTTGAATCCAACTAAATCTCTGTGAGAAGGGCAACAGAGCTGGTGCAGGGCCTGGAGCACAGTGTGATGGGGAACGGCTGAGGGACCTGGGGGGGTTCAGATGGAGAAGAGAAGGCTCAGG
>WYDI02034068.1:0-57913 GCA_009867235.2 Psittacus erithacus | reverse complement strand
TACAAACATTGGTATTATCAGTACTGTTCTCAGGCTGAAAGTTAGAAACACAGTGCTGCACCAGCCACTAAGAAGGAAAAAAAATGACTGCTACTGCTGAACCCATGACACCTGGGAGGATTTATGAAAAAAAACTAAACTACCTGTGCTCCAGAGTCCTTAGTGCTGCTTCCAGGGTTTTCTGATCCTTCATATGCCTCAGACTGCTTCTTGGTGTATCACTGTTGCCCACAGCAGCGGATAATAGTGGACCATATGAGGCTTGCAAATCTCTTGGTGACATCCCTGATACCAGCTCCCTTTAAAGCAGCACACTGCTCTAGAAGGTACATGAGGTCAGCAAATGGTTGCCTTCTTATTTCTCAGCAGGGAGTTGCCTACTACTGTCACACACTGGCTTTTCTTAATTGAGCTGGTTGTTACATGGGGAGCTAATGATGCTGCCTTACTTGGCTCCAGCATCTCCTGATGCAATGAGTCTTTCCTGTGCAGTCTGCAGGATGGAGCTTTTATCTGTCTCATATAATGTATTAGGTATTAGTTACAAACACAGAAATTAAAAAAAAATAAATAAAAAGGTGTCCTGGATATCTACTTCAGCTTGGTAGTGAGTGTCACTTATTTGGAAGACTTTGCAGGTGCATTGCATTGCATCAGTTGATCAAAGCAAAAGGCCAGCTGTTAACTATATGAAAGAGGAAGCTAAAAAAAAAAAAAGAAAAAAAGCTGTTTTCTGAAGGAAGAGGAATTAGGTGAGTGAAGAAGATGCTTCCTGGGCAGATTTTCATATTGAATGGTAACACCGAGCCCAATTAGTAAAAACCAAGCAAACATTTATTGTTCTGGTAGGCTTTCCTTAAGATCGTAGAAAATCCAGGACAGCCTTTCTTGGATGAGCCTTACTTTTCTTACTATCATACTTGTTCTCAGTTTTCATTAATATTTAAATTTCCTCTTTGTCACCTTACCAACTGGGTATTAATTGCTGGTATTCACAGAAGAGGGGAGATGGATGAAATATTTTAGGTCAGTCATCTGATCTAATTTAGAAAGGTTTCTGTGAGGAAAGAACAACTTTTGATTTATAGGGGAAGGTTGTCTGTTATCAAGATATACATGTTGGAATTTATTATCAAGAATCTGCCTTTAATTTTAGAGATTGTTTACCTAAACTACAATATGTCAGAGCTCAGGACAAATTTCTGCTTAGCATTTAATTTTAGATACTTGCCATAGTGGACAGTAAAAAATGGGTCCCCAGAATTCGTGGCATCATTATGAATCTTTCCTTCTGGCAGCCCCTGCCTGCAGTTTGTCTTTGAAGTCTCCTTGGTGCTTGTTAACCCTGAATGACATGTAGGAGCTCCCGTTTATTTATTGGACTTTGCCCATTTATGAAAAAGTACAGAAATTATTAATGGTTTAGTATCTATTAATGCATTACTTGGGTGGAATTCAAATTCCAGTATTTATGGTAAACCCCTTCATAATGAAACGAGCATAGAAACAGGAAGGCTGATTCTTAAAGTTAAGTGTCTTTTGCTATAAGAACAGTTGTCTGTAAAATATGATCTTACCAGCTTTTTGTTTATAACTATAAATAAGACATAAGCACTTTATGTATGAAGGGAAATGATAAAGAATATTTGTGTAGATGATAAAGAATAAATAATCTGATTCAGTGAACTGTATGTTAAGTACATTCTCACGGACTCTGGTTTTCTGTAGAAAAGTGATTCTGCTCTCCATCCAGCAGTGAGTTCCTATTACAGGATTGGGCTCACGTGGTACTCCAAAGCAGGTAGCAAGGATACCTTCTGTGTCAGATCTGAATGTCAAAGACCTGAAACTGACCCAGAGACATGCAGCTCTTACATTATTTGGTTTTGATATTATGGACTTGATTTTGTTCTCGCTTACCCTAGTGTAGTGCAGGAGGAAATTATACTCTCTTGCGCTGCACAAAAACCCATCCTTTCACTTTCTCTTGAGGGAAGTGCATGAAGCCGTGGGCTTTGATTTTCATTGATAGCATTTTTTTTCTTTTAAAATCATAGTATAGAACATAATGACAATAATGGGTTCAAACCAAAGGTCCATACAGCCCAATATTCTGTCTCTGACAGTGGTCAGTAGTAGAAGAGTAAAAAACCCAGGGAAACCTATAATGATACTTACTGTATGCTTCCAGTGATTTGCAAAGGCTGGGTGCGAGAGGCAGACATTAGTGCATTTGAAAGACATCCTATTTATATGAGCACTGTGCAAAAAATCAAGCAGTGAGCAATTGTGGTGTATATAATAGACGTTAAACCGGGAGAGGACAAAGATAGCTGTCTGAAACAGAGTGGATGAATGTTGTGGAGTTTATAAATCACGAGATGATGCAAAAAAGGGAGCTTTCTGTATAAAGTAAATAGCACTACAGCTTTTGTTCATTTGGCTGAACTTCTCATGCTACATGGAACATGCAAAAGAAATGCTTTAAAGGTAATGGCATTTCTGTATTTTTATAACTTTCTTTTCAGTAGTGTCTTATTCAGTAAAATGTTAACCTTGAAAATATTCATCATCAATTCTAAATATGAACAACAGTAATCAAATTCCATGGCTCTTCATATAAAAGCCGAGCCCATCCATCACAAAGCATGCCCTATGGCTATATATCAATTTTAAGCATTTAAGTTACACAGTATTATTTTAGCATTAGGTTAACTGTCAAATAAAAATAAAAATTAATAAGCTGGAAAAAAGAAAGAAGAGGAGACATTTCTCATTTAAAATCCTTAACTGATCTGGCATAATTGAAATGTCTTTTAAGCAGAAATGTTAGCTTTAATTCAGATAAGACTCATCTCTCAATAACATTTTTATGGTAGTCCAATAATTCCTGGGGTACAAAACTACCAGGTATAAATGCTGATAAAGTCCAGCCTTCTTTGTCATATCTCATTGACAAGAAGCATATGTTTGGAATTAAAGAAGATCCAGACAAGCTTTCAACCTTGAGATCTCTGCCTCTTTGCTCAGAGAGGTTAGTGAGGTTTAAAATTCCACGCAGTCACCAGTTTTCAGACTTCTTCTGCTATTTCTTTGGTGGTCCCTCTGAGACATTGTGGAGCTGGGCATCTGGCCACAACAATTCATAAAAACTTGTGCAGAAGACCTGAACACTGGTTTTGGTTTACGATTTAATAACTGTTAAAGCACCTGTGATAGATTTGTACTTGGTTAAATGTATGTCTAAGACTAGATGGAGTGTAGCTTTTTCTTCCTCATTCTTCCCTCCTTACTCCCCCTCCACCCCCCTGGGGTTTTCTAGGTACCCCAGATAAGGGATTACTCTATGAAAGTTTCAGAGCAATGGGATATTGTTGCTATGCTCTCATTTACTTGGCTTTGGTTGAATGTGCGGTGGCAAATATCTTTAATATATTTTCCTAGAATTAAGCCCATCTAAGGGAAGAAATTGTGCAAATTCCATCTATTATATTCCATTTGAAATACTGAAAATAAATGTGTTTTTTTCATCTGACTTGTCTTAACAAGAATCCAGTGAAAGAAGTATTTTTAATCAGTCAAGCCTTTAATTTTTCAGGCCTTGTAGGGAGGCAGCTTCCTTTCATCAGCGTTGACTCTGCATTTTTCTAATTTGCTTGGTTTTGTCATCACAATTATTTTGCAAATAATTCCAATGTATTTGTATGGCACTTAAGTCAATATGTAACATTTTTCCTTCTATTGTTTATTTGTTTGAAATTTGCTGGTTGTGCCGTGCTTGGAATGAGATTATTAGTGATAATATAGTAGTCTTCATGAAGTTTGCACATTTATTGTAAATTCTGAATGTCTGAGTACAAGGTTCTAGTAAAGCAAATTTAAAAAAGCTCCTTCTCTTGATTTATTTCAACATGGGAAAAAAAAAATCCTTGTTGGTGTTTTTGCTGGTAGTCTGATGTAAACCATAAAATAACAAAATATCTATGTGAATTAAGTTACATTTTGGTCTTATTTCTGCAAGATCTGCCTTAAACATTTTTTAACATTGCAAATGATTTAAAGATATAAAAGAAACAATTTTCCTCTTGCTACTAAAAGGAACATATTGGTGCTGTTAATATATCTTATTCCTTTCACTGCTTCTGTTTGTTCTCTGCTTTGTTTTGAAGAATGAGAGAAACTTAGGTCTCTGTCCAGTAAGCTGGTGAATAGAAATCTACTGCAATTAAAAAAGTCTTTTCCCAACTCTACTTTAAAATAAAAAGTAAGCAAAAAAAATTTTCTTAATATACAGTAAGCAAATATTTTTGTTGTGGTATTAGCCAAAGAATGAACATCAAAACTATTTTGCCTGATGATCATGGGGTGCAAGTGGGATAGGAGTGGCATTATGTCATGCTGCACTGAAAAACTTATCACGTGAAGCAGTATGCTGGTAGTTCGGAAAGGTCTGTAAAATACGAATATCACTGGTAATAAGTTATTTAATCTTGCACTAAAAATGCTTAAGATTTTGTTCTTCTCAACTGTGATGACAAAAGACTGAAAACATTTCTAATACAAATGTCTAATGCATTACTGTCATAAATGTTCTTTCAATGTGTATATATAGAAAGAGAACAATGTGCTACAATGTACTGCATATTCTGGTAAAATTCACTTAACAGCTGAATAAGTGATCTTAAAAGCACCTGTTTCAGGCCTCTAGTTTATATAATTATTTTGCTCACTTTTTGACTGTTCTCAAACTTGCCTGTTGTCTTGTTTATATTTCCCATGTGAATGTTTTGTATTGGCAGAGGTCTTCAATAAGAGTTTGCAGACTCCCAAGTATTAATTGTATAATAGGCATAATTTGGCATGATCAAAAATTTACAAAATCCCATAAAACAAAAGGTTTAAATAAATGGCTGATTTTCATTCTTCTGAAAGATTGGAGGTAGGATAACTCACTGTTTTGTAGCTCTGTGCCAGTGACAGTAAGCGACAAGAAAATGACATTTGTTGCTGGTGATATTTTTGTAGGTTAATTATGACCGTTTTCCAGGTATAATTGGGATAGGTATATAAGCAATATGACAGCATAGGAATTCATTGTTGATGAAAATAATGCATATTAGTTTGAAAGAAATGGTGCTGTTCACACATCTAACAATTCAAAGATAACTGTCCAGTTATGGAGATTGACCTGAATTTTGCTCTGTGTGAAAAATATGAATATGCAGAAGGAATGAAATAAAAAAAAGACTACAAAAACTGGAGTGGCCTTAACTGTAAAGCTATACCTAGATTTATAAATACACATGATAGCTGTAATAACAGTTTGACAATATCAGAATATAGAGCGAATTCCCAAATTAATTCTCATGTAATATTCAGTATGTCTTTTTGTCTTAATTTAAAACAAAACAAAAAAAACCCTCAAAACCCCAGTACTGAAGAGAGCTCCAAATGCGGTCCTGTTAAAAACACGTTGCTTATTCCCATTCTGGGGTTGAGCAGCTTCATTCTCTAAGCATTCACTCTTGTTACACTGTTTTTTGCATTGAAGAACCCAGTACTGAAATGTCATACTCTTTGTACATGCTTGCTAACTGTTTTCAAGTAACTCCTTTATTTTATTGTATTAATGTTGAAACAGATTGATCTCCTTGGGCTTTTGGCATAAGATGCTACCTATTGTTGTGAATCTTCTCTAAACCTTCTCAGTTTATCGGTCTTCTCTGATTGAGGGTGGTCTGGTTGAAAATTATATTCACCTCTTATTTGCCCTTGTGCCAGATATATAAGTTAATTTTCTTAATCCTCAATATTCTTATAAATATACACCAAGTCATCTTATTATCCCTTCAGTGTTGTTTTGTATAACTGAGGAACAGCTGATTACCCATCATGGCCATCTGGTCTTCTCAGAGGTTTGGTAGGTCTCCACACAATAGTATGTTCAGTATTGTCCTGTTCTTTTGGAAGAAAGAGTTTGCATTTAACAATGCTAAAAATAAATCATTTGCATTTCAAAATTATGAGATATTGAGTAACTGGAAAGACTTCAGAGTTATAGAATGGTTTGGGTTGGAAGGGACCTTAAAGATCATCTACTTCCAATCCCCCTGCTGTGGGCTGGGACACCTTCCACTAAACCAGGTTGCTCAAAACCCAATCCAGCCTGGCCTTGAACAATTCCAGTGTCTCACTGCCTTCACGGTGAAGAACTTCCTAATATCTAATAGAAATCTGCCCTCTTTCAGTTTAAAGCCATTCCCATTTCCATTCACTCTCAGCCTGTCTTCATAGGAGAGGTGCTTCAGCTCTCTGAACATCTTTGTATCCTTTCTCTGGACTCCCTCCAGCATGTCCCTCTTCTGTGGGTGGCCTCAAAGCTGAAGGCAGTACTCCAAGTGGGATCTCACAAGAGTGGAGTGTAGAGGCAGAATCACCTCCCTCAACCTGCTGGTCACACTTCTTTTGATACAGCCCAACACGCAGTTGGGTTTCTGGGCTGCAAGTGAACACTCTTGTTCAGTTTCTCATCAACCAGCACATTGACATCTTTCTTGCCAGGGCTGTATTTGTGCTTCACACAACAGTGATGATAAATGGTAGAAGACATGGAAAAATTTGTGAATGAAGCAAGAACAGATTATGGTAGCTGTATGTTAGAATGGGCACAAAAAAGAAAGGAATATGAAAACTATTCATTTGTTTAGAAAGGGTATAGAGCTCTCTTTATACCAGTAGTAAAAAAAAAGGAGTTCAGTTAACCAGGCACATTTAGGATAACTAGATTATGCGGTTTAGTAAGGAGCATCATTGTTATCAAGGGTTAGAAAAAAACCCCAACTTCAGGGTGTTGATAAAATTAAATGATTGATAATAAAATCAGCTATTGACACAAGAGTATTTGGGAATGGTGAAGAAACTTGTTTCAGAATTTGAACCAAATTAAAATTAATGTGAAGTTTTAACTTCTGCCTAGTCTATTCTAAAGCATTTCCTTAATGTTGCTTAAGACAGCCTGAGAAACCATATGAACTGAGAGTGACAATCTTTGTGCAGTTTTAACCCATTAATATTAGGCCAGTAAAATAGAATACCAGCATTTTATGTTCCTGTGTATAAGACTGAGCTAATTTTACGTACAGAAAATATTGCGTCTTGTGGAATAGGGGAAGTGAATCATTAAAGCTTTTTAAGCCTTCTGAGCCATGTCAGTTCACAAAGGAAGTGGGTTTTTCCAGTCTTAAAGTAGGTAAGAGAACCCATTTTCTCTTCAGGAAATATTCAAAGAAGGATTTATAGGGTCTTCTTTTGAGGGTAAAATTAAAAACATGTTTAAGTAACAAGAAATAAAGTAAATAGCTAGGTAATTCTTGGCTCTATACATAGGAGTACCTGCAAATATGGCAGTAGTAAATTTTATAGAACAAATGAACTAACAAATGATGTAATAGCAATTTTAGTCATGTCCTGAATTAATCCTACTTATCTATAGTATCTCACATGAATTCTGCTTGCAACGGTGTTGTACCTGTTAGGTAGTTTCATAAAGGCACTATGTTTTTTATATAACATTTTGTCCCTTTAGAAATTATCATGACGCATGTCAGGAGCTTTCACACTGAAAAAAATATGTCACATTAGCTTCCAAGTTTCTGATTGTCTAAATAACACAGTAACTCAACATACAGCTGTCTGGCATTTTGACAGTACAATAACCCGTAATTCTTTCTGCCACTCAACACTTCAAGGTTAGCATTTTGTAGTTTGCTCTCAAGGAGTATTCATTTAAATTTTCAAGAGGCGAAGAGTTGAATGCTGTCTTATACTGCTGTTCTGAATTATTTTTTATTTACTTTTCAACTGCATTCTATTTTTTTTATCATATATGTGTGTACTTTATTTTTAACCTGCAACTTTCCAGGAGGTAAGATGTTCGTCTACATCTCCGTTTTTCAGAATATTGGAGGCAGTGAGCCTCCTATAGCTGGAATTTATTGTACAATATTGGAAACATCACCTCCCTTAGTAGGTTGCAAGAGACCGCGGGCTGTGTTAGTTATTGACCAGTTTCTTCACGGGAAAATGTGGAGTGAATCAGTGGCCTTAGGGAAAAGTTGCTTTCAATTACAAACTTAAATCTTGAGATTTTTGAGGTAAATGAAAATTTTGAAGTTCTTAATGAGATGTTTGAACAAAGTGTGTTTGTGGGGTTTTTTTAACTTAGTGTTGTTTAAACTTGTTTGAACTGACTTGTAAATCAAATGCTTAATGTTAAGCAAATTATTCAGTCTTATAAGCTCTCAGATACAGACTGACTTCACTTGAGGTTTGAATAGTTCAGACTCCTTAGTGACAGAAAGTTTCTGCTGAGAAAATAGAGATAAGTGAGTAATGAGGGGTCTACATTAGAAATGTTCATGTTCTAGATTTTGATGCAGATAACATTTTAAATTTTTGATGCAAGTTATTCCTTAGAGAAGTGTTCTGGCTTGCGTATATGCATATCAGTATACATGTCCAAACACCTTCTACCATGTCTGGCTGAACTTTTTGTTAAGAATACACAGAGAGATAAGACAATGCTGAGCTTCCATCTTTTTTGGAGCAATCCACCTGGGGCAAACTTTAGAAGCTCCTATTTATATATATATCTCTACAGATTCGTGGTTCAGTGAAGACATTCAGGCATAAGGCCGAGCATTGTGTTATTTTTTGCAGAGATCAACGTGTTAAAACTTGACCTAAACATGTCAAACCCCCAGAAACAGTAATCCTGTTGAAACTAATTTTCTGACTATTTTAAACTTAGGCTTGCAAACCACACCATATATATTTATGATCACAATGATTACTGTATTGAAAAACGTTTAGGTTTTCTTATTAGAAAATAAATAGGTTTTGTATATTGCAAGTGAATAAGATAAAATACATTTATACCATGATTTAGACATATATTTGTTAATGGTGGAGAAGATGCTGGACCTCAAGATTATGTGTCTGTGACATGCATGCACCTATATTCATGTGATGGATGCTAAGCTGGATATTAGAATGTTTTTCAAAGGGGAGCAGAAATACTGCCTTACAATTAAAGCATGCTTGTAATCAGGGCTTTGTTGATCACAGGGCTGCAGTAGAAAGCACGTAAATCTTGACTTGAGAGAGAGCCTTCTCCTGGCAGATACATCTGGTCAATGCATGAAGCCACTGAGCTGTGTTTGAGTTCTGACACAGATGGGCTGAGAGAGCGGCTCTAGCTGTTCATTGAGTGCCATAAGGTACAGGTGGGAGGGTGGCTCAAGAGGTATCATGAGTCTTTTTAGATGTCTTTTGCTTTTTCGCCTGTCTTACAAGATTTCTTTTTCCTATATCTGGAAGATGTCAAGTGGTTTGTGTGTGTTTGTTTTAGGGTTGGGTTTTTTGGGTTTTTTTTGGGGAGGGGGTTTGGTGTTTGTTTCTTTTCTTCCTTTTTTTTTTTTTTTTTTCCCAATTGGTAATGTTTTCTAGAACCTCCTCCTATTTTTGACACTCTCATAAACACTTTGCCCTTCTATGTGACATCTTTAAAATTTTGCATAGAAAAAACCTTGCATAGAAAAAAATCGTTCACAAGTACAGTATTGAAAATGGGAGAAGAGCAGGTGCATCTTCTGTTTACTGCTGGGATTGTAGCTTGCAAATCTTCAGGAATACTTTTGTTTAAAATTTTTGTTCAGAATAATAATAGCACATTCCAAAGGGTACAACTGATGCATTTATTCAAATCACCTGGCAAAACCTCCTATCCTATCAATATGTCATCGCCTTTTTGATTTCCGATACCTTTCTGATGTTTAAAAAACCTTTGCCTACTCTTCTTGTACTGAGCCTATACATTAGTTAACTCTGTGAATCTGTCACATCATGTCTTGGAAAACTGATTATGAAGGCTGTGACTTAGTATTTTGTGATGCACTGGGCTACCAAAACCAGGCTTTAAGAAATAGATACCATAAGGAAAACAAAAATTAAAAAGGAAAACATTGGAGACTGTGGATTTTAAAACATATATAATTATATGTTTCTTGGATGCCTTTTGACTGATTAAAAATAAAAATAAGATTGGAACAAAGCAAGCTTTTAAGTGTTTGCCTGCAGTTCCTCTTCTCCAAGTAATTGAATACAGGATTTCTTCTCTAACCCTGTTCCAGCAAGAGTGTGTACTGCTTAGGTATTCATTTCAGTGGCATTGACAATACTGACAATATAATTGACCTAAAAAGTTCTGGATTTCCTGTTAATGCACTTTAGAAATGTACATCAACTACAAAAAAATCATTTCTATCTACATTTCACTTGATTTCCATTTTCAAGAAAGGAGGTTTCATCATTATTATTCTATTTGAATAGCACTGATATCTTGAGAGATGGAAGGAGACTTCTATTGTATGCAGGAGTACTTTATTTCGATATTTTCTTTGTCTGATTATACATGATAAACACACATTAGTGACATTCCGTGCATGTTTTGAAGATAAATGGGATATCTCTTTAAACCATTCCTGACACTTCCTAACCTGTGGGCTTAATGGCATATTCTTCCTTTGATTCAATAATTTGTCTGTCAAAAAAGCTGTGCTGACATTCTCGTTGTTGTGGGACTGAAATGGAAAGAAATCTCTTATCTTTAAGATAATTTTTGAAAAATCGAGGTGAACATTTTAGGATAAAAATGTTTTAAAAATGATTTCAGTTGGAAAAAAAGTTGTAAGTGTTGACATTATACCAACTGCTAGATGGCAGGTGATAAAAGGAAGAATGTTATCTAAAACTGTAAGTCCCCTTGAATTAATTAGGGAATGTGTGAAATCTTAGCAATGAAGACAGTTTCTACTACTACGCCTTGCATAAGTATTAGTTCTGTCAAATAACTTGTAACTTTTAAAATAATGGACTAAAGTTGTAGCTAAAAGATTCTAGTTTGCCACACCTGACTCTCCTCTGTGTAACGCAAATATTAATATATTCATGCACACATGAAAAGCTACCTGTGTTTGCATATTGTCTGTATATGTATTGATACCTATGTGAATATACTGGTACACTGTCTATCCAAAATAATCTACTTGGGACTATTTTATTCTCAGAACCGATGTAGAGAGGATTAGTTCAGACAGGCTATGCAGAACCCTTTCATTTTTCTTAGCACAGTCCTTTCTAAGGTGCTGGTGTACTGTGGAAGATAAAAGGCATAAGCTCTGCATGAAACAAAATCTAACACCCTCTCTGTTTTTAATCTGATCAAGTAGCACAGAACAATATCAGAGGCCAAGGATTCAAACTATGTTACATAATTTTGGAAGCCACTTTCATGCTTTGAAAGTTCTCACTTGAACCTTGTGAGCCAGCTCTGTCTGCTGGGCACACTGCTTTTACTTACCATGTTTTAGGCACATGACAGATGTAGCAATTCTAGTAGTTTTACACTTAAAAATATTATGCTTTCATGACAGGTAGTGTAGGCAATTGGCTTCACAAGAGAAGTAACTAATTCTGAGTATTTGATTAAGCACTCAGGTATCCCTTTCTTAATTGTTTTTCCTGAGTTTCAGTTTTGCCAGTGAGCACTTCTCAGAGAAGCACTTTTTCCAGAGCTGAGGATTCCTCAGGGCTCCTGTCAAGTGTGCCTCTAGTTGGATGGCTGACTATCAGGGATTGATCTTGCACAGGTGTTTGCCTTAATTTGTCTTTCCCAATGATTAGTCTTGTCCTGTTTACGTTATAATTGTGAAAAGCTGACCTGGTGACTGTAGCCTATATGTTATGATTTGAGGCTGAAACTCTTTGGTTCACAATGATTGTAAGGGCTGGAGAGCTACAGTGTGTTTTGAGGTGCTTGTCACCATGGTAGGGTTCAGAAAACTCAGGTGGTTTAAATATACCAGCCAACTGGCAGACCTGCTGGCACAATAGGTGAAGTTGATAGGGAAGGAGCAAAACTGGTGCAGACCTGTTACAAATTATGAAGGAGACTAACAGAATTAGCTGGAATTCTCTTTTCCAAGATTCATAATGAGTAGTCAGATTCTTACCTTACTATGCTCAAAGGCAAAAAGAATATTGTTTTAACAAGAGACATTACAAGATGAAAGTCCCTTCCTCAAATAATTCTTACCCTCCAAAAAATACCCACAATCAAAACTGGAAAACACAAACCTAAAAAAGATGCAAAGGCTGTTTTGATCTAAAGGAAACTAGGGAGTTAGAGATGAGAACACTGAAATTATCTTTGTTTATGCATTCAGAGTTTGAAACTTGTCTACCTTGTAGCTACCACTGTTGTAAATTCTAGTTACCTTTTAGGTCACCTCTGACATCTATTGTGGGGGAGCCCCTTTGACCAATCTCTGTAGAAAGATATTTCTTTCCATGCTCACGTGGTTGAACAGCAGATCTTGAGATGCTTTAGCTATTTTAGAGTCTAATAAAGTAACTTATAGCTGTGTTTAGAAATCATGAAATGTGTATTGCCAGCTCGATAGTTTATTAAACTTTATGAAAATGTCTGTCTCTTGACTCTCTAGTAGCATTGTTCTTGAGTGTAAAGTTATCAGGTGTGCTAGCATGCTCTCAGTTAGCTTTTTGTACTATGTGATATATTTAAAATAGAAGGGTATTTTCAGGAAAGACGTTTGCAGATATCTTACTTTTAGAAGGAAAAGATGGATTTTCCTATTCCAGCAGCAAAGAATCTAAAACCTGTGGTCATATGAGATTTCATTGGCTTATTCTGAAATTACTTATAGACTTTTGGGAAAGCACAGAGTCATATTTACATATGCTGTGACTTACCTTTCACAGTTCTTTTTTGTCCAGATGGAATGAAGTCTAAGGTTTGAGTAGTTTGAGAAAGAGTGTTACAGATGTGATACTTGGGGGAAAGGTGGTAGCTTGCCTTCTTGACATTGGTGAGACTTGTGCACAAGCTGAAAAATCTAATTCAGTATGCTATCAGCATTAATAAGCACCTGTTTAGATTTCCAGGGTTTGACATCACAAATGTTAATCCTTAAACCTATACTTCACAGTTGAGCAGCAAAATTTGCTGGTAGATTGGTATTTGGTTGAAATTTTTTTTAATAATAATAACTAAGGATAAGATCAATGTAAATGTTATTGTAAGTTTATCTATATTTAAGCTTTTCAGTCTGAACCAGAACTGATGGTGGTTAGTTACCATCAACATGAAATAGTACCAGATTGTGTATTAATGTCCTCGGGAATGAAACAAAAGCTGTTGATCTGATTGCATATTAAACCTTAAGCTATTATTGCAGCAGTGTTAACAGATTCCACTGATGGGAAACAGCCTGTGTAGGGCTAACTGATCTGTCTTTGCACTAACCAACGGGTGAAGTATTCAAATAAAATGGTCACTCATGGGTCCCTCAAAGAAGAGGTGGGGGAAAGGAGGAGGAGGGGTGCTCCGCACAATAAACAAAGCAAAAGCACTCAATTCTTTTCAAAGACTTATAAATATTTAATAATCATCTCGCTATGGCCAATCTAGAAAAAGAAATCTTTAACTAGACTGTTCTAAAGGCCAAGACCTGAATTTTGTTTGAATTGGTTCAAAGTACACATTAGGTAGTCTAGGTTTTCCTTGGATGTAAAGGCAATATTTTCCTGGGGTAGAGTGCAAATCTTTCAAAATGTAGGTATGATAACTCTAAACAGATTTGGAATTTTGGTGTGTGCAAATAATGCTGCATATTTTTTGGTACTTGAAAAGTATTTTTAGCCTGGTCACTTCCATTTTGACTGAAAGTAAATCTCAGCTGCTGATAATGTACAAAATATTCTTTCCCTCTATATAGATTAAAAAGAAAAAGGAAAAGTGTGAAATGGCATGATCTTTAACATTAACAAGTTTTTAAGAACTGCCTTTATTCTCCCCATCCTTTCCCCTAGGTCATATCACTGAAGGCACCTGCTTCAAGTGTCCTCTTGGATGAACCTCGTGCATCTCACACTAGCCAATTTCGACAGTCTAAGTGCTCAAATTGAGCCATTTTGTTCTCTGTAAAATAAACCCAGGCCTATTATGCGTGATTTTTTATTCACACACCCCTCCCCTTCTCCTCATTTTCTCTCTTCTCTCCATACTACAGCTCTGTGAATGTAGAGTGGCAACATTGTGAGGACCGGTGTTTTCACTCCAGGCATGTCAACTTCAATCTGCTGCGATTTGGTGTGAAATCTGTGCCATGGTGTGGGGCAGAAAGGTCAACCCCCCCATAATTGATGTTGCTTATTCATCTGCTTCCCATGTATTTTTCTCTCCACACACTGGCCTTTGTTTGGATAAATTGTTTGAAGATTTACTGTAGTTCTTAAAGCCTGAGAAGCGGCTCCTGCTGTACAACTTCAATGTCCCCGCTAGGCAGGAGGCTCAGCTAGGATGACACATAATGGCATTTAGACAGAAAAATCTTTTTCTCCCAAGACAAAATGCAGAGGGCATCTTCTGGCATAACAATTAGGGCAATTTTCAGACTAATTTACTATGGAATCGCTTTGTACAGTCCCTTGTACATTGATATTTACTATGTTAATTGCTATTAAAACCTGAAATATTACTTTAAAAAATTCATAGACTTCAGCAAGTCAGTGTATTGCTGGAGAGGGTGAGAAGGTAGGGACAGAGAAGAAAGAGAGACTGCTAGTGAACGTGATTATTTAAATTCCACATAGAAAATCATCAGATTATTAAGGAAAACCTTCAGTGATCTGAAATCTGAATGTGGTAATTTATTGTATTTTGTATCGTCAACCTTTGTTCTGCTTACATGAGCAAATGGCATCATTTCAGGAAGGGGGGGAAAAAAATGCTTATATACTTGGAGGGGCTTTATAGTGATTTGAAAATAAGTTTTAGCAGAAGTAATAATACTAAAATTCCTTGCATTTTCAGATTTCCAGGGAGCATGCATGTAAATATTGGAGCCCTGTGGTAGTAAATACAAGGACATAATCGTACAAACTTTAAAGAATGTCTGTGTCCTTGTGGCTGTAGTCCTGAAAGGGTTCATAATTAGCTGAAAGAAATCCTTAAAAACAGAAGAAATACTTGCTTCTTTAGTAAAGAAAAGAAGGAAGAAGCATTATCACCTTGTAATCCTGCCTGTAGATTGGATAAAATAGTTTGAAATCATTGTTTTGATTCCCATTGACTGAGGCTAAAGTAGCTTTATTTGTTAAGCTGTTAAATCTGCTGTGGTTCAAACACTTTTTTTTTTTTTTTCCTGATGCACCCTTGCTTTAATTGACCTTGAAATGCATTATTTCATCGTTTTTTATTTCTTGGGAGTAAATATCCATTGCATCAGATCATTTGATGCTGTTTTAAGCACTGAATAAATATGTGTTACTACTATTCTAATCTTTTCAAGAATAATATGAAAATGCAATCCATGAGTACTTCTACTGTAATCTCCTAGATGGTGCTGGCTCCTCTTGGTGATTCACTAAAGAGACTCTACCTGCAACTAGTAACCGAGTCTAAGATGTGTGTGGCACTGTGGGTACTTCTTTGGTTTAGCTATGGAACGCAAATAAACTGCATCTGAAAAACACCTAACACGTTCTTAAGGTGGCCAATATGGGCAATGCTAGGATGTTTGAATTCTGAAAAAAATAATTACCTTGATCAAGAATAATGGATTAAAGAAAATCCTTTAAGATTTGAAAGTAATTGACAGTAAAATTCAAATAACTGAAGTGCTATAGAATGCCTATTATTTGAGATCTAAGGCAGGTTTATGATAGTGCGTTCACCTAAAAGCAAAGCTGTCATGGAATCATACTGATTTCATCCTGAGTGTAATTGTATTCATAGACTGAAAATCATACTAGCTGATTTTACAAGCTCAAATATAGTTACTGCAAATTTTTTTTGTATGAATATCTTGCTTTTGCAATATCTTATTATTATATGTTTGTCATAGTGAATTTATGTGAAAAGAGTATGCCAAGATTCTTATTATAGAATTCATACATATCTCAGTAGTAGCTGCGCATTTATTTTATGGATATGGCATTTCTGTACATTCTTATTATTCAGGTTTTGTTTGTGCTCATTCTTTAAATTAAAAATGCCTGCCATTGACTGAAATCTTCTAAAAAATCCCATATCATCTGTCATTTTCAAGACCACCAGTATGCATCAATAATTGAAATTTCACTTTCTTTTTATTCTTTCTAAATAATACACGTATAGTCTTGGATATATGTGAAAATGTATTTAGAACAACAGTAAATCTGAGATACAAACATCAATAGGAAAACAATGAAATATTTCACATAGCTCCACCCAGTCTATTAAACGGTCTGACCATTAAAATATTGGTGCAAAGAATCTATAGCATTGAAAAAATAGCAACACATACCTAATTTATTTTTACATATGTTCCATTTTGAATTGGGGAGGGAATCATATCATATCTTAGATGTCGCAAACAAAAGTTAAATGAAATGATTAGCAGAAATTACCCTTCCTTTAGCTTCTTAGCTGCTTTAATCCAGGCTGTTCTCATCCCTTTTAATAGTTTTAATTTATTCACATTATTCTTCCTGCCAAACTTGGAATGCAACCTTGCAGCATAAGGCTAATTTCCTCTCCTTTTTTCATTTAGAAGTGGTTGGAAAGCCTAAAAATGCAGTTTCTCTTTGCAGGGTAGTCTGCCTTTCCTGTCAGGTGAAGAAGCAGTATTTGAATTTATTTAGGTTTATTTTTAGTGAAATGGCAGCTATAATGCAGGGACAATGGCTTCTTGTACACTTTTGGAGGGGCATTATAATGGGTCTAAGCAATCTGATGGCCTAGATGGATGTTTTGCCAGGGCTCTGTTTGCTTGAAACTTTTAAGTGTTCAGGAACAGGCTGGATTAACTGGAAAATTAGAAATATAAAGAATGTTAAAATCTGGGTGACTGGGTTTTCTCATGAGCAGTCTTGCCAAAAAACTGTACAGCTTCGAGGACTAAAAAGCACGTATTTTCTTCTGAGCTTTATTGCTATGTATTTTTACCTGCCTTTTGTAAATAATGAGTATGAGGAACAAGCAGAGTATTTTTCCCAGGCAGTTTATACCTAACATTTGTGGAAAAGAAAGATTCTACATTCATGTGGCATGGAAATTTGGATTTTGGAGAAAGGTTTGTTAGTGATAGAAGGAATATGTTAAACAGATTATTTAATTATTTAAACATGTTTTGTCCATTGTATATAAATATAAGGGACTACAAAATTGCCCTGCAGTCAGAACACACAGTAAATATGGAGACTTGATGTATTCCTAAATTGTGAATTTTCAAGACTGTCTACATAATAAATATACTTTATAGCATAATATTTTATGCCTGTGTAATACTAGTCCAAATTTTGTCTACTGTTGTAGACTTCGTAATTCTTATCTATTTTACAAGAGCTAGATCAATTCACATTGAGATGGCTTGTTACCTCACATACATTTGAGGCCAACTTGTATTATTAATAGTAGCGAGACAGATATATCACACTTTCTTTGGCAGTAGGATTAGTCATATTTGTTTAAATGAAGTGTGAATTCAGCACTGGTGAAAAGTGCCAGACTGACAGCTCTTGAAGATGAGCTCCTGGATCTCTATGGAACAGGAAACAGAATTGCTTTGCTTTACTGGTATACCTCTGCCCTGACCTTGGACACATTACTACTAATAATTGGACAAGTTTAGTCTCCACATTGATTTGGAACCTGTCTTTTGTTTTGGATCTGATGGCAAACTGCCAGATGAGTTTGCTTGAAATGGACCTCCTCAGTGTCAGCTGGACCAAGACTACAAAAAATATGTTTGCTTTGTCCATCAAATCTTATTCAGTAACAATTTAGGGCAGTTTAGCTTGCTGCAGTTCTGTTTCCTGCCTTCCCTTCCAGCTCAATTTTAACTGGATCATATCCCTGAACTGCTTAACCATGGGATAGCATGAGAGTGTGTGTAGCTGAAGGGAGAAGGAGGTAAGGTCAAACAGTATAAGCAAAGAATAGGAATATAAGAATGTGGTAGTCCAGATTCAGACAGGATTAATTATTATGACACTGCAATGTTGCAAATTAGTGGTCTGAGCTTTGATTAAACTAATAATTTGGGGTGAAAAATCCTAGAATTGAAGTTCTGTTATGGCCAAAGGCACCCAGCTCAGCTGTGTCATTCTAAAATGAGTTAAAATAACATATATCCAAACAAAGCCTGACAGATTCCTGCAGAAAAATTTATTTCTTCCAGCTTTTTCATTTTGTATTGAAACGGATACCATACAGAGTTATGAAAAAGACCCTTTAATTATTTTGTATGTGTGACGTGCTTATGTTGACTGTATTGCATTAATCTTGTTGTAGTCCCACTGTGTTTTCAAAAGGTTGAGTTCAGCTTTGTTGCTTGTTGGCTTTTTTTCCTTTTTGTATTTTTTTTTTCCCTTTTAAAAATCTCACCCTGAATGAGTTTTGTAAATATTCAGTCTTGACTTCAGCTTGCATTGCAGTGTCATCAATTATGACAGGCTGCTGCCTCTTCTCTCCACTCTTCATCTTTTCCCTGTCAAAATGCACCCTTTGGCAGAATATTTTTCAAGGGCTAAATGTGAGTCTAAGGGAGTCACTGTCAAGGTATTTTTCATAATTTCAAAAATATTTTTCTCTTCCTCTTTTTTATAATTACCTCTTGGAAACTTCAAATTGAAATGTTTCTTTACTGGTTTTTCATCACATGCACACTGTACTGATATGTTAGGGCAGATTTGAAGGTTATTAATGTATTTTTGCCCTTTGAGGTTGGGGGAGAAGAAGGGAAAAGACTTATGGCAGAGTATATATCATGCATTCCCCTTCATCTCCCCACCTCAATAAATACTAAAGATTTTGTATGAGTACTGAAAACTGGTTTGATATCCCTTTTGTGGGAGGGCTTTTCCTCCCTTCCCTCCTATATGTTAAAAGGCCAGCTGCTTGTGGTCCTTGTATCCCATAGTAGATGAATAATGAAACCCTAAGGCAACAGCAACTGTTTGCAGCCTGGAAAGAGCCACAACTGAATATTGAGGGAAGACAGGGACTTTGTCCCTTTTCTCTGCTCATCTGATAACTGGGAACTGGTTTAGATCCCAAAGTATCTAAAAAGCTTGTAAAGTAGCCAAGCAAGTTTTGCTCACCAAGAAGCCTATCAGATATTTTCATTTTAATTTTTGATCTCCTTAGTAAATGTTGAGTTAGCTTAATTTACAGGGTCTCTGAAGCATTAAACACCATTCATTTTCCTTCTTTTGCTACAGTACGTGTGTTAACTTTGCCTACTGTGCTGCCAGCATGTCATTTTATTGTGAGCCTTATGATTATGGATTTCCTTTCCCCCCAAAGTTTAATCTCTAATTTTTGTTCATGAGACAGTTTTTGCTGTTAGTCAAAAGTAAAGTATCGCTGGTGAACATGAAAGCAGTTTGAATATGCAAAACCAAGAATAAGCAAGAAATGCTCAAATGAAAGAAGTGATATAATAATATAGGAACTTAAAATTTTGAAGCCAGTCAAATTGTTTTGCACATGAGGGTGATACTTCAGCTCTGTCCATGGGAAAGAATTTTGCTCTACTGTTAAAGTGAAAGAGATTTGCTATAGATTTTACATCTCAGGCACCCCCTTTCCATATAGCCCTCGCTTTTGCAGCTGCCTTTTCCCTGAAATAGGTTTGGGGATTTGCTTGTTTGTGTGTTTGATTTTTAATAGAGTTCTGATATCATAAGGTGAAAAACCTGAAGAATTTCTAGAGAGTTGATTTTGCCTTAAAGTCACGGGCTATTTTAATTAATAGGTGAGAATATGGCAGATCGCTTCTCTCAGATCACATTAATATTGCCTTCTCTTTAATGACATAAAGTGCTGATCTGAGGTATGGGAAGATACATACATACATACATATTAACCTGTTTTTCATTAGATTCTGTTTTCTTCCATGCTATAGTCCAAATTCCAATTTCTTATAAATTTCTGAATCATAATCTAAGAATTCAGCATTTGGTAAACGTGGAAACCTGCACCCGAGATATGTTATTTTGAGTATAGAAATAGCTGCGCTGTTTCAGGCTACTGTGATGGAAGAGACAGTGTAAATATGTTTTTGCATGGCTTACATAGCTGCCCAGGTTTGGCTGAGGATTCCACATGATCCATTTTGCTTGTGTGTGCTAAGAGCTGAGGTATGGTATTAACTCATGTTAGTTTTACAGGGATTGCCCAGCATTTTAAGACAGCTGTGACAATGCACTCAGATGGTAAGGAGACTAGAACCATTAGGGGATTCACAGACTTGTTTTGATTTTGCTTTCTTCATTTAGCATTTTGAATCTATAACAAACTACTGGAAAAACTTGTGTTTCTGAAAAACTTTTTTCAGCATTTCCATGTCTGAAAGGCTAATCCAATTACTTGCGTCCAGGACAGTTGGTTATTTTGCATGCGTAGAGGAGGAGTATGGCCTGCTGGTTATAATGGTGAACTACTAGAAACCAAAAAATATAATTCCTGGCCCTGCCATATATTTTTCCATATGACCTTGGGCAAGATATGTCAGGTAAAGCTTACTTCACAGGGGCATAATATAGCTGGATTGATGAGATTGTAGAACTTTTAGATCCTTTTAAGGAAAGTTACACATAAAGAAACAACTGCCATAGTAGAATAGTTGTGAAAGTAATGTAGAAGAGCTGGCATGATTAGAAGACAATTTATTGGCTTTCAGGTTATTAAAAAACTTTTCTGACATAGTACAGGTTAGAAAAGTTGATGCACTGTCAGTTTGTTTCTGTCCTTGGTATGCACGTGCAGCTTCTATTAGTGCTAGCAGGAGCCCTGTGCTTGCATTGGGAGAGGAGAATAGACCCCTGTGCGTGTAATGATTAGTTAGATAGCCTCTTGTGGCTCTGTGTATGATTTCTGATCTGTTATGCCAGAGATACTGCAGGACAAGAGAGAGCACCTGTCATTTTCCGTAGGAAGTGAGGACTTTAAGAGCTTGAGAACTGTCCGCTTTTTTGAATAGCACTTTTGCTGCAGGAAGTGTGATTTATTTTTATCACAGCAGGTATAAAGCTTCCAGCTTTTCATAAAGAAAAATGATCCATATAGTGCCCATGTCGATTGAACGATCATTTGAAAACCTGTAAATTCGAGCCACAGCCCTTCCTCAATGCAAAGTATTGTTCCTTTTTGCTGCAGCTTTTAATTTTTTTTAATCTTGGACTTTTATGAGTATTTTAGACGTACTATAAAACAGTGTTTTCATCTTGGTAATTATTTTTCCAGCTGTTAGTTTGCTTGTGGCAGGACACATTATTTAATTACAGTAACAAAAACTTCTTCAGACAAGACTTTTTGTGCTTTCAGAATCTTTCAAGGCAGCACTTCCTAAACTTTTTTTTAGGTAGCAAATGTGAATCGGTCATTAAAACTTGGGAAGAAAGAGGAAAGGAGAGGAAAGGGTGGGAGAAGGGGGGGAAGAGAAAGAAATTGTTTGCATCTTGCCTGATAGCACAAACTGATAACACAAACACACAAAAAGAAAAGAAAACAAAGCAAGACCTATCATTAGTCCTACAACTTGTCAGTTTGATTAGTGAATGGTTGCCTCTCTCTCTCCTGAGAAAACACTACATCTTTAAATGATGTCCATTCTTAAATGTAGAAACCCTTCGTTGTGTCTGTTAATGCATAATTGGACTGTCTTAATACAAGCAGAGGCACTTGTTTCTGAATATAAACCCTGCACCTCAACAGGTCAGGGAGATAGCAAAAACCTGTTGTTTGGCTTTGTCTTCAGGAATAATGGAGTCACTAATCTACTTGATCTCTGGGAGTCAGATAAAGAAGAAAGTGAACGATGCATACATTTCAAAGATGGAAGGCACTTGTAAAAGCAATTTCTTTGGAGGGAAAATGTAGAGCAAAGGCTGTTGGAAACCTTTTAATTAGTACTAATTACCTCAGCAGAAAACGTTGGAGGCTTGAAAGGATTTGTGTCAGCAAGTGAAAGATCAAAGATTGTGGTGCTCGCATTTTAATCTGTTGGCTATAAAAACGCATAAGGGGGTGGTAATGGGGCCCATGAGAATGACAGCCCAGGTGGTTGAGGCCTTAATCCCTTCTTTACTGCTAGTGCCTGAGGCCTAGCTCCAGTTACATAATAAGATGATTTAATTTTTGCTTTAACAAAAAATTAAGTTTATTTTAGCCTTCAGTAAGGACGAGACAAGGTTTCCGGACAGAATCCTGTCATTTTATTTCTTTCAGTATTTTAAGTCCAAGTCTTTTTTTAGCCATTTTTTTCCTAAGTGGCTGAGTTTGCTCTATAGAAGGCCATGGGGCAGCAAAGGTGTTTTGATGTGGTCTCTGGAAATGGGGAGGGGCTGGGAGTGGGCGACTTGTGGCCTCTGTGGTGGCACTTGGAAATCCTGTAATGCCATGAGTGAGCTTTCTTTCTTTTATTCATTTGTTTGGGTTTGTTTTGTTTTGTTTTGTTTGTTTTAACAAACTGCCTATTGTGTCAAAAAGGAGTAGTTCACAGACATGCTTGCTGTGATACTTCATTTCTCTGTTTTCTTTCAAAACACTCTGGGTGAGTTCACATGATCATGTGTGAGGTAAATTGCATCTTCATTTTTGTGGCTTGAGCAGATTATATGCCCCTCAGAAATCTAATTGTCATCAGATTCCTCTACAGACAAAAGAGTGAGCATATGGCTTAGCCTGAAGATAAAATTATGGATGTAGACTCCAAATAGATAAATTTATGTTCAGGAATCTCCAGCACTTCCACACAGCCAGGCCCAGCCATTGTGTCGAAGGGGAGGTTGGTGCATCTCGAAGTAGCATTGGGTTTACAAGTCAGCTCCTGAAGTCAGGTGTTATATATACTCAGTGAAGTTATAGGGTTTGAGTCTTTTATTAATTTGACTTGTACAAAAGGTTATATTATTTACACTCTGAGGATTCAAGCATGGTAAGTTGCAGCCAGTTGTTTTATTTTTATAGATAATTGGACAAAAAATCTGAGGGCAGTGACAATCAGTCCTCCTTTAGGTTACACGTTTAAATCTCTTGTTCAGCATCTATTCCGCAACTAAAGCTTGAAATAAACTTTGAACTACATGCTTTATTGAGTTTTATATTGAATTTTTACATTTGAATTTGATAATTTTTTGACAATGTATATAATAGCACATTCTCAGCTAGTAGCCTATTCTGCTGTAATTCAACCTTAACCCTCAGGTTCTTATGGTGTTTGATTTTATTCTGATGTGATAGAAAATAGTGTCAATTTTTAAATAATATCATTTTGAATGGAGTCTTTTGGTCCCTCAGTAGGCATTGTATATATTGGCATTACAATAAAACATGACAAAAAAAATCCCAGCTGTCAAAGTGCAGTGTTGCTTCCCTTTTGCTTGCCTTTTCCTAATCTGTGGAATATCTGTTGTCTTTAAGTATGCTTGTATTGAATCGCTTTCTTGGGCATGGAATAACAACTAAAGTGAGACCTAAGTGTTTTTCCAGGACAGTATAGGGGAATAACAGTAGCTTGTTTTTTTGGGGCATCTTTTTTCTGTCACAGCCCTCCATCATATGTCATGGTGGGTGACTATCTCAGTGAAGCTGCTGAGGAGCGCTGAAGGTGCTACAGGGTTGTCTGTTGCTTCAGGATATGCTAGGGATGTGTGATCCTAAGACTTTTGTATGGCTGTCCGGTGTGAAGGCCATTTGAATATATATGGGCACAGTGACCAACTAAGAGTGTATTGATATGTGTTTTGGTAATTGTGCATCATTTTCCTCACCTCTAGCCTATCAAATCCACAGTTGCGTTATATTTTGAAGGTGAGATTCATGCCAGACCATACTTTCCCAATATTTTAGACCATCTTATTAATTTTATGGACTGAGGGGGAAACAAATCCAGCATAAAAAAGTTTGCTGCATATTCTCTAATCCAAGCACTTGTATTGTAAGATTGCAACCAGCTATCTTTCCCTGCCAGTGTTGTGTATGGTTGAATTTTATATTTACTTGCTATGTAGAAATAGAGGATACTGACAGGAGGACACAATCCATCATGTTTTGTGGTAGGTTTCTTCCTTTTTTTTCTTTTCTTTTACATTTTTTTTTTAATTATGAATGTTATTGTCTACCATGTATGTTTCGAAAAGATTTGCTCAGATTTCAGAGTGTGATAATCTTTGTAATTCAGAAACTAAAATTAGAGTCTCATTTTTACCAAATGATTTTTCACTATTAAATACTGTATGCTTCCATTGCAAAGGGAATGTGTTAATATTACTTGTTATTTTGCATAATATGAGCAATGGCAAAAATAAGCAAAATAAACCAAAATGAACACCAAAAAATGATTTTGTTTTGACCATGCATTTATTATTTACTTATGTAAACAATTTTAATGCATGTTGCACAAATTTAATTGAAATGCAAAAACCCCAGTTTAACTAAACAGATTTAATGAACAGATTCTGTTAAAACATTATAGAAAATCAAAAGATACAACACATGCTTCTCTCTGAATTTGAGCTCATATATATAAACATTTGCAGGATTACCATAAGGCCCAGTAACACAAAAAAATTTGTACAATTAGTCCTGAGCAGTTATCATGCAATGGTGTTTGACTAGGTGCAGTGTGTGGTAACAAATCCCAAAAGTCATGGGGTGTTTCCTTGCTTTCTGCTCTTTGCAAAGGTGATTTATAAGTTTACAAGTTCCTTTCTAAGCTCCATAATTGCCCTGACAGTTCCCCAGATGGACTATATCCAAGTTGGTATAAAACAGCACTCATTGCAGCTGTACTTTCTGATTCATCTTGAGTTAGGTACAGGACTACTTGTTCTTTTTGTCTTGATTTAGATTTGTTACCTCTCTAGAAGCA
Organism: Psittacus erithacus; assembly: GCA_009867235.2. NCBI lineage: Eukaryota > Metazoa > Chordata > Aves > Psittaciformes > Psittacidae > Psittacus > Psittacus erithacus. The sequence continues at coordinate 32,915 of WYDI02034068.1, read as the reverse complement.
CTGTACCATGATAATTGGTACTACCTTCCCCTCAAATACCAGGTATGCCCGAAAGCAAAATAAAGTTCTATTTAGTAGAGTCTTTGCAGAAAGGTTTTAGTTTTAGGAGTGGAAACTTGGTCTTTGAATATACTTAGCAGGTCACCTTTCCATTTGCTGAATCTGTCTTCTCTAGGATTCCTGGAATTGATTCCAGCAGGTACTGCTTTGAGTCCAGGTGTCTAAGTAATGTATCTTCTCAGTCTGCCCTCAGTTCTGATTTAGTGCTGCTAGAAACCAGAAACTTTGGTTGTCATCTTTGGAAACTGTTGGAATTTCTCTGTTACACATCGACTTGCCCTTTACGTAACTTATTTCCTTCATCTCTCTGGAAGTGACAAACTGGCCAGTCACATCCCACTCCAGCTGGACTCACCTTTCTGTATGGGATTCATACCTTCCTGCTAAGTATTACACAAAACACATACATGCATTTCACAAACTATCTCTGGTATGCAGCTAGCTTTCTTGAAAGAGAGAAAACAGGATATAACGTTAACACTGATGAGGGACCCAGGAACACAGTTACTTTGTTTAAACAAGCCCATGAAAAAGTGTTTTCCCCTCTTACAGCTGTTCTCATGTTGCAAGCTTCCACTTGCATAATGTACAATTCACTGGAGATTGCTTAGACGTAAGTAAAAGACAAAGTTGTTTCTTGCTTGTGTATACTTGCATTTTAGAGTAAAACACATCCATGGGGAAGATGTGCTGTTTAGTAGTTAGGTAGTCTCCCTGAAAGAATTCTAGTTAGTCTTTGGTTCTGTCAGGCATAGATCTTGTATGTTTTTGTCCTAAGTTTTATAGATATAATAATCTGTTTACTAGCTTCAGGGGCTTAAATGCTAATTATGTAAGGAAATCTGTTTCTTGAATCTGTGAACAAGGTATGTAACAAGTGCTTGAGCATTAAGGATACTGATGAACAAAAGGTTTAGGAAGAAGATATTAAAAGTTGTACTGTGATTAAAATAAATATTGAAGAACAACATAGAAACATAAGGGTGTAAAATACTCTTGAACAAAAATATAAAATACATAACACATTCAGAAGCTTGTGTGAACAATTTTGTTGGTGTAATTGACAAAATTCTTGTTTCAGTAATCAGAAGCTATGTAATTTTTGGAAGCTTACCAACAGAGGCTTACATGTTGATTCAGTTACTCATATTTGTTTGAGAAAGTGTGCAGTTTAAGTAGATTGTATCAAAATGCATTAATGCAATGAATCTCACTTCAGTACTTTATTAAATCTATTTAAATATGCATTAAAATATTTCAGAGACATCAAACTGAGGATACCATTGAGTGTTTAGAAAGAGGTGAATGTAGTGGCCATTAAGTTTTAATTGTCTTTAATCTCCTGCTACCATGGCAGTAAAAATAATTTATTTTTTTTTTTAGAGCAATATTCTTTTTAATGTATTATTTGCTAGGAGTATTCTTAGTCAGCCAATCCCTGTAAGCAGGAACATATATTTTTTGGTTTTCCATCATTTTAATACGTAAGTTGTATACTTCTAATAATTTGTGTTCTTCCTATCTGCATTTAACAGCATTTAGAAATCTTTCTTCATATTTCTGAAAGCTGAAATATCTTTTAGTCATCTTCTTTTTCCCTCTTCTCAACAAATTTCATAAGAAAATTAAAAATTTGAAATGAATCTACTTGATCTTATTTTGCTGTGCAGTCTTAAAGTATTCTGATGAGCCTGGATAAGCTGATGTGGCCTTTAGGGAGAGAAGCATCAAACACAGGCAGACAGCTCCTGTGTCTGGTTAACAAAGACTGAGGAGGTCAAAACTATCCCAACAGGCCTGAGCAGGTCAGTCAGAGGCAAATGTTAGAAATAAAATTTGGTGGGGAGGGGAGTAAGGGGCCTGGGTCAAGTCCTGTTCAAAAAGTCAGCTTTGTCAAAAGCTTCAGTCACATTCTTACCTACAGGCAACCTCTGCTGATCCCAACTCATTAATCGAACTGGAGAGCCGTCTTGACCCTGGCTCCTTCCCTTTGAAGTGTGGTGTCCTCTGCAGCATGAGGAAATAATTTGCTGCCTGATTCAATGAGCCATCAGTAGAGCCAGCAGACCTAATGACATGTGAGAATATTAACCTCCTACCACGAAGAGCTGTGAATCTTGAGAGGCAGTCTATAATTCACCCAGCACTCCTGAGCCTTCCCTTTCTGTCTTATTCTTGCACTCACAGGGAGAGAGAGAGAGAGAGAGAGAGACAGGAGAGACCCTCTTGTCATAAAACTTTATTTCCTTCAGTAGTGGGAGTCTTACTGAGCTGCTTGATAATGAGTCGCTTTCCTTTTGCAGTTGGATAAAATTTATACTGAACCCTAGGCATCCGTCTTGCATATAATAATTTTTGTTTAAAATATGACACATGCTACATAACTGACATCAAGGGGGTGGTAATCTGAATGTTTACCCAAGTAGACTATTTTATGTTTCCTTATTTATTTTTCATCATCAAAGGAAAAAAGTAAAAACAAGAAAACAAACATGCATAGCAATGATGTTATTCTCCATGATGTGTTTCCTAGCAGCCCTCAGTCAGGAGGATGTTTCTGCAATCCCCTTCTTTCTTTTTTTTTTTTTTTTCCCCTACCTAAAAGGAAAACCAGTTCTGCCTGGCCAAGTATTGTGTGTTATATATGCACACACAAGGGTGTGTTCTTGCCTTTTGATTCTTAACAAAGAAATAGATTGTTGGTCTAATCCTGCTGCTTTAAAAGTCAGGGCTGGTTTTTCTCTTGTTGACTCCTTTAGTATTTTCAGTCAGATTCAGGTCCCAATGTCTGGTAAGCTTCAAAAAGAAAGCTACTGTTATGTGGCTAAATAATGAAAAGGAGAAGTGAAAATGGCTCCGTGTGTATATGCTACTCACCGTGAAAATGGTGGTGATTACTAGACTTTACACTGTTAATATAACAAGATAAAGTAAAATACTGTTAGAGTTTTGTTTTAAATGTCTTTGAAAAGTGCTGATTGGTGCTGCAAAAGGTCGTAACATAGAGGTTATGGAAATAGATGGAGAACAGTATGCAATGTAGCAAATCCCAGACCAAAGGGATTTGCTGGCAACTTGTCATTCTGTGCTAGAAAGTTTTTGGTTTTTTTTGCTTGGATTTTTTTTTTCCTATGACTGCACTGGTAAATTTCTCATATTTGGTGGAAATACAGCTTGCAGAAGCAAATGAAATTGCACCAAGTGCAAACACTTCTGGTAGTAAAAGATGTTTCTCCACTGGGAGTGAAAGTATATAGTTGTGCAGCCAAAACTTTCCTATTGGAAATTGAGTCTGAATTCTCTTGGGTTACAATTAGAGGGTAATTTTGATTTGGAAGGGTTGTTGGTAAAGCTATTGGTGTGTTGTGTGAATCAGTACAGACTAAGATACCATGCAGAGGGGATAAAGAAGGTTAGGGAGACAAAGAAAGGTAGGTAGCAGAAGGAAATAATAAATAAATGGCCAGTTATATGCTGTGTAACAAGTACTACAGTGTTTGTGGTATGTGCATATGTAGATCCCTGTAATTTTAAGTTGTTCTAAAGTTACGCTTTAGCATCAAGGGATTTGGTGTTATGTCCATTAACAGTTCTCTGCTATCATGCTTGAGCAGTCTATTAGTCATTCTCACCTCTTATGGCTGGTCACAAAGGCCAGTCCCCTTGCTTCCCTCTGCTTCATCTTTTTTATTAAGTTTATTAAAACTAGTCAGATTATACTTTCTTATGGCACAGGCTGCACTTGGTCCATTCATTATGGTTTCTTATCTTGGCAGGCAATCTGAATTGAACGGCAGCTAGTCCATTATGCACATATGAAGCCCATCACTCCTCCAGCAATGGCCAATTCATCAAACATTTATCTTTTGCCCTCTGAGCAGTGCGTCAATTTGCTTGTCAATCCTCAGCCTTGGTTGTTGTGGAAGATGGGAGAAAAATTACTTTTCTTTTCCCACTTCTCACTGAACTCTAGTAGTCAAAATGGGTTTTACTCTACTCACTCTACAGGCTTGTTACTCCCCCATCTCTGTGCAAAAAGGGGAGGGGTCAGGTTACTATCTGAATTGCAGAGTGACAGATTGATCCAAGGTACAGTGAAGCTTTCATTATGGCACTGCCTTTGCACTTGAATTTGCTCATATTTCCACTATAATATTGTTTTTTTAGAGGGTTTATAAATAAGTTCTCAACTTGGCACATGTAGCTGAGTGAAGCTTTTAAGAATAAATACATTATAAGGGTTTAGGTGTGGGGTTTTTTTCTTTTTTTTTTTTTTTTTTAACCAGGTAGGTTTATATTTCGTAAAGCCTGGCTGCTGCTTTTCTGTTTCTCATCAGTAAAACTTCTTTGAATTCTTTCAAGTTCAGGAAATGGCATTATGTGCTTTTTTGCCTTTTTTTTTTTTTTTTTTTTTCCATATTTTTTATTATGACCTATTTCTTTGCTCAGGTTGGGGAAAAAGAAAAATGAAGCAAGGGACGCATCCAAGTTTTTCTCTTAGCTCCTCTAGCCTTACTATTATTATCTGAATGTTTTAAAGAAATTTTAGCAGAAAGATGCTTAAGTCCATACTTACGAATATTACTCAAGTGCTGCTTCCATTGAACTGCAGGGACTTTGTATTGACGGTTTTTCCAGAATGCTCTTTGGTAAAATGTGCATGCATACAGCTACTTGCTCTCTGCTTGATAATCTTTAGTTGTGTTTTGCAAACTGTATTTTGTTATATGATGCTTGTTCAATCACTAGATGACAACAGCGCATTTTCTGTTCCATTTTATATTATTTTAAAATATTTTATATGGCTTATGTGAAAACTGCTTTGCCACAGGCTGTAATATTACACTGATTGTCATTTTATTTAAATTTACACAAAATTGTAACAGTAATATCATAAAATCTTGCCATGTTTTATCCTAAAGATATAATATAAAAACTTCAACAAAAAAAGAAGCCGAACACTGAAGGATAAAGCTTGAGCTGTATTAATGGGATATGCTATTGAGTAGAGCTGTATTGGATACACATAGTGAAATCTGAGACTTTAAGAGGTTCATTAGAAGAGAAATTGAACTCCACCCCAGTCAGTCTGGTTGCTTCATGGTAGAGTTAGACCAGGAAAATAAATAATCTTTTTTAATTTTTTTCTTTTTTTTTTTTCCTTTTTGATCTTAAGTCTCGGTGGGAGCAAATGGTGGTTAAATAACTGAATGGTTGACTCTGATATGTTTTTGTGAGCTACTGAAAACTGTAATTGGGCTTTGTGGTTTATTTCACCAGGTTAATAATCCACCTGTGTGCGGCACAGCTGTAACAGTTTATTTTACCTTCATGGTACAGTTTCTTCTAATTTCATTGGCTAGACTTTGGATGAGTAGGCTACGTTCATCCATCTCAAATGTATGTGTCTCACTGAGCCTCACCTGAAGGTCTGATTCACCTTCTGTAGTTGCCCATTGTTTGTTGCTGGCTGTTAAGGAGTTATGAGTAAACAGGGCTTCTACAGATGGATGACATCAATCTGAGTTCTTGCCTTTCAGATAATTCTATCACTTGAGGAGCTGCTGCTTAATAACAAAACCTCTCTCAAGAAATCGTGCATTTCTGTTTTATAATTGGTAGGAAAGGGTTTGAAATGTAAACTTAACATTTAGAATTCAGAAGGTCTCCAAGGTGTCTTTATTTGTCTGTTTATTGATTCTATTTTGTGTTTTCTTTGAGGTTTGGGGGTGGGTGGCGGCTTGTTAGGGATCGGGTGATCTGGGCTATTGTTTTCTTTTTTAAGTAATAGAATATGCTGCATAAAAGTCAGAGCAAGACTGTAAAGGACAGATGAAGATTCATGAATCCCCACCATTTTGATGTGCTTACTTAGCTGTTAATTATGTTAGTTAGTTTGATAGTTGTGCAAGATGTTTTCATGCAAATCTTTTTTGGTAATAAGGTGTCCTACATAGGCTTGCATGCTTTCAGTATATAAGAAAAGGGGGAAAATGAGCGATGGGTATTAATTTCATTGTCTATCTGAAAATCAAGTATGACCTTTATATGAAAAGACTCAGAAACTAATTGTAGATCTAGTTTATAACACAGGTTTAATCTTTTCTTTCAGGGATCTTTTTTTCCCACGTTTTTATTGTTTATTGAAGATCATATTTAATGATTCTGCTCATTCATTTCTTTCCATTTTCTCTTTTGCTTACCTTATTCACAGACTTGCGGAAAGTTTTATTGAAAGAGCTGCTTCCAGATATTTTCTGTGTAACAACAGAAAGCTGGAAACAGATTGACTGGAAGTGATGCAAAGTGCTACCTCTATATAACCTATACTAATGTTCCCTCTGATGTTAAACAAAAGAAAGCATTTAATGTTTTGGAAATTTTATTTGCTCTCCATTGGACAGACTTTCATGATTCCTGTTTTATGACTTGTCTGGTGTAACTTGGGGCCTGGCTCACACTAGAAATTTTGGAGGTTCTTTATTTTCACTTTATTTTTTGTTCTGCTTTGGTCCAGAAAACTGTCCATTACATACTCAATTATGTTTTCTTTTTGGATGTATGCAGAAAAATGGGTATAAACATTTAATAGACTTTAGAAAGGAACAGCTGTTATGCTTGAATACTGTAGAGGTCATTTTTTTTTTGATGCTTTACTTGCTGTTTATCTGCTGTTACTATCTCTGTGTGCAGGAAATACACAAACCTTAAATTTGTGGGGGTTTTGTGATTTTAATAGAGAGAGCATTTTGGTTATAGTGGGTTTTTCGGGAGGTTGGTTTTTTTCTTTTTTTCCTTTTTTTTTTTTTTTGTTTGTTTCTTTTTCCTGGAATTGGCATAAATTCTAGCCACTGTATTTTCTTTAAAATGGTTTGTTTATTTTTCTGTACTCAGAGGTGAGAGTTGTGTTTGGAGCAGAACCCCTGAAAGCAGGTTTGGGAGTAGAATTCTTACAAAGGTGTCAGCTGAAGGGAGTTTGCACAAAAGGTTCACCAAACACCTTCCACTAGCAGAACAGACTTGGGATTGGCTTGGATTTTTCTTCATATTTGTATGCTATATTTCAGATTAAATAGAATTTAAAATTGAATAGGAATCAAAGCAAGTTAACCTGAAATAGTTTTGCATTGCCAGGGAATTCTGCAAAATCTAAACTTACACGTGTCTGTCTTATGCTTTTATATATATATATAGCATTTATTTATTGCTCTTTGTTTTGTTTTGGTGAGGTTAAGTCAAAGGACTAGAAGTCAGAAGCTCTGGGTTTTATTTCTTGTCTCAGAAAATTGCTGGAGGTCGCCTTTCGATAGTCACTTAACCTCTTTCTGCTTTACTACAAAATGAAATTTTAAGCTCAGCAGGTTTTTGAAGAGTAATTCATTAATTTAAAAAAAAAAAAAACCAAAACCAAACCAAAATGCTTTGTGCTACTTGGCTGGCACGTGCTGGAGAAATAGAAATTACATTTCTATGCTTTAAATACTGAAAGCATCTAGTACTAGGGTTCTCATATTGATTCTGCTCTCCTGTAAACTGTTCAAACACAAAAGGCAAGAAAAAAGGTATTTTAAAAGTCTCTTGTTTTGTAACAGCTCTGTCTTTAACTTCTGGTAATGGCTATCTCTTGTCAAGAGAGTGCAAATCAATTTCAAGGCTAAAGCCAAACTCTCTCATTTACATATTGTTAACTACTCTCTCTTTTCCTGTTAAACAGAAGGAAAAAGTCATTAGATATGAGGCAGCTGTGTTATTAATGGAGGGGTGGGGTAAGACATGAGGAACATTTCTTTTTCAGCATATACTTCTGAGCAGCTTGTTTTTCCCTACAAGGACGGTTGCAGAGTACTGAGGTTTGTCCATTACTTGAGAGGCTTCTGCTTTTTTTTTTCATTATGAAATGTGTTTTCATTGTCAAATATTACCAAAATGAAGAGCTGTGCTTTACTTTCATTGTAACTAAATCCCCATCAGGCCAGAGGGACCATATGAAATAGTGTAGCTGACAATTGCCATGCATACACATAGAGAAAAAAATTCTCTGCTATGACATTCCTTTATGATTAAAACTTTGTTACAAACCATGAATGAATTATGGAAGAGAAAGCTGGAAGAAATCACACTGATTAGCCAAAGGACTTGGACAAAATGACATTTCTGAGGCCTTTATATTTGAAAGGATTATTTACTGTCTGCTCACAGAACATCTTAAGTCGTTTTGCAGAGGGAGTCAGTTTCCTGTTTAGCACAGTGTTTTTGTAAGCTAATGAGGGCAAAGCGTGAGCCATAGGCAATGGTGCTGTGATATTAGCTGTGACAGGAAGCTTGATCATAATTATCTTAACGAGGATAGGGTTAATTACAGTGGAAATGTAAAGTTTTTTCTGTTTGAATGAAGCAGCTCTGAATACGTTGTGATGTTTTGTCGGTTTGATGTGACTTTGGAAATTGTGATGGAAATCTCTTGGGAGCATTTGTTCTCCTCTGGGAGCAGAGTGTGAGGCCTGCAATGAGGTAACTGAGATGGTACCTGTAGGTGAGATAATGGGCAGCTTTCATGTCATTAGAGCAGGGAAAAGCAACCTGCAGTACACCTTAATGATGTTTATTAGCCTTTTGAAACTTGGGAAAACAGCTACTTGCCACTGCCCCTTCAGTGTTGGTTGTATTATGGTGGTGACATTGTGTGTTTGCTTTAATATACCAATACAGGGAGACATCTTTTTCCTCTTTGAAGTATGAGAAAGCAGTGCAGATTTTGTTTTAAACTGGTTCTTTTTCCTTTGGAATTTCCCTCTTTATACTTGTCTCTGAGGGTGTTTGTGTGCTTCTTGCTCTGCTGTATATATATATGCACTCCTCTTTTGTAATGGAAATACGTGGAGTGCATTAATATAACTCACCTTCAATAAAAATAAAAATTTTGTACTGATTTCTACCTTGGCTTCTCAAAAATGCTTTCTATGTACTAGTTCATGATTGCAATCCTTTCTAATCCCCCATCTGCAAACGGGAAATTGAGGTACACAGAAGTTGTGGGACTTGCTGAAGTTTGTACCATAAACCCTATTGTGTGCATTGCACTTAACTTTTAAATTGTGGAGTACAACTGCTGGGCAATATTTCCTTACATATTATGATAGTAGAAATTGTTGCCTTGAATTTAGTAGCTAGTATCACTGAATGATAGCAAACGCATTTTTTCCCTTTTTGTTTCTTTACCAACAGTCTTAGCAATTTCGTTTTGGTGCTAGTTTTTTTCTTTTGTCTAAGATGAAAAAAAAGAGAATTCTGTGAATAACAAAATAACATATGGATGTAAATTTATGTTAATGGCTACAGCCTCTCTCTGTACTGTGGCAGCTCCTCCCATTTCCTTGGACTCTGAATTTGGGCGATTAAATCACCATGTGCACGCTGCTCTGATGACATGAAAACAATTAATAAGCAACCCCCTGTGTAACACGGCTCCTTTTTAACTGAGCAGCTAATAACATTACATGGCAAAAATTATCAAAACCAGACAGGTGTAAGGAGATTTGCGCACAATTTTCTCTGCCTGTCTATGAAATTAGTACCCTTGTGTTCGACCCAGGTTTGTGAAAGAAAGACTGTTTCAATAGGCAACTCCCTCTAGTGTTTCAAGGCCTTTTGTCCCACTTCATGGCTTGTCATTTTGTTTTATGCCTCCCCTGCAGCAGTTTTGGATGTGTGCTTTCTTCTCCTTGCCAGTTGCCAACCATTTGCAGATTCTCATGATAAGAGTATTGTATTTGCATAACATAACTCAGGAGCAATGTGTATTTTGATGCTGACACTGACCAGAGCCCAAGCAATGTTTTTTCACAAAGCACCTATTAACATCCCATAAGGCTCTGTGGTGTTGACAAGGAGGTGGCCTTCTCTGAACTCCTTTGGCAAGTCAAAGTCTTGCACTGAAATGTGAGGTTTGGAAATAATCCACTATTTATATAATAAAAGAGTATTTAAGGGGAATTTGCTAAACTAGGTTTGTAAAATAAACTGAAGTGAAAACTCATAACAGCTTGATAAACTCACTGCTACTTCCTCTGGGTTATTTTGCCTTTTAAAGGTACTTAGGGGAAAGCACTGTCTGAAATGTTAGCTGGTCTCTCTTCTGATCTTGACTTTGGCAAAACCAAGTCAGTTGTGACCCTTTGCTGAAATAGCTTAATGCAGCATTCCAGCACTGCTCTTAACCATGTACAGTTTATATAGGTTGAATTGAGTTCTTGTAAAACAGCTTGTTAAAGGCAAATGCAAAAAATGTGACTGTTACTGTAGTGGTTGTTTCAGTATAATGTTTGAAATTGACTCTTTTGTTCTTTCAGCTTCAGAAATTGCAGTGTCAATTCATTGTTATTGTATAGATATGCCATAGGGTGTAGGCATGGCAAATTTTCTTCAGGTCTGGCTGCCCAACATCAAAATGGCATTAGTAACAGTTGCACCTCCCTTTCAGAATGCCAGGTCAATAGACTGGGAGTGCTTTGGAGTCCTTGGACTGAAATACACTGTTTCAGTGTTGTGCAAATGTTACTTGAGTATTCATAGTTTAGTGTACAGTACCCAGTGTCACGGACTTGATTACTTTTGGATGTTTGACCCCTCTGTGATTTATAAGTAGTCAGTAAGTTGTATCTACAAAAGCAGCATCTTGTTTTTGTTGGGCAGATGAATGTTAAATTCTCTAATTTGAAACCCATATACTTTCTATAATATTTGTATTTTTCTCCAGTAGTAGTGCCTGTAGGACTCCCTAACAGAGACTTTGGCTGGATTTTGATCTTTGCCAAAAAAGGGGAGGGCGGGTGTGGGGGGGAAGGGGGAGGAAATCCCCTCAGTATAAATGTCATTCGAAACTGAATAAATAGTGTAGACTGCATCTCCCTTATTCATCACATTTTATGAAACAGCCAGAAGATACAGTGATGATCTTCCCACTGGTAGGCATAGTAGATCAGCTGTCAAGTCATGCAATCTCAGCATATCTTTAGGTGTCTGGTAGGTGAATGAGCTGTGAATGCGTGTCTGTGCTTATGCTCAGTATACCATGCGTCTTAGTTGATAAATGTGTGTTTTTTTTTTTTCTTTGCTGTTAGAACGTGCAGGCATTAAGAATTGAGTTTAGAATAGATGCCTTAACAAGGTGCCAAAGTGTTCTTTTTATTTGTTAACCTATACTTTGCTATCAGGGAATGAATACCTCCAGAACTTTGTTTATTTACAAGCCATCATCTGCATTTCCGTGTTGTGAAATGCCCTTTTTTAAAGCTGCTCTCTGCCGTCTGACCTGTGGCTTGTCAGTGGGACAGTGTGTTCCGAAAAGAAAGCAAATACCTTTTCTGTCTGGAGTAATTCTGCATTTTATTTTGTAGAGAATGTTTTATTTTGTTTGCAGGGACTCAAGAAGCAAATTAAGTGGTTAATAAGAAGGAAAAAAAATAAAAATCCTTTCTCTATTTCCTATTATTGCATGTAAGGCAACTGCTAAGAAATGATACTTGAAGTTGTATTTATTATTGTTAGCAGGGTATGATATTTCTTGGCAGAAATGATGGATGACAACTTAAATTTGTGTCCAGGGAATGAAGGTGAACTGTGACAGAGTTATTTATCTTGGGAATGGAGGTTAGGGTCAGGCGAGGCTGGGTGCCTCAAGGCACAAGACATTGACAAATTCATCCTGCAGGCCCCATATCTGAAGCCTTTTGTTTTGGATCCTGGCTACTCACTAAGTGACCCCCATCCTTCATCCTGCCAGTATGTGAAGGATGTGTTGCAGTGCCAGCACTCCCCTTGCCACTAATGCTTGTCATTCACTCTTCTGACAGGCCCAAACCAAAACTATTCCCACTCCTGAAAGGGAAGGTTAAAATATTTATTTCAGCTCATAATGGCCTCCCTGATTTAGTGAAGTATCATTTTTCCTGTTGCCTCTGTCGTTTGCAGGTCACTAGAAGGACTGAAAACATTCAGTTACTTGGAAGAGCTGATCTTGGACAACAATCTACTCGGAAATGACCTTCTGTTACCCAAGTTACCCCACCTCCATACCTTAACGCTCAACAAGAACCAAATATCCTTTCAAAGAAGTACCTGCAAAATGTCAAATGAGTTTTATGTGTCAGCCAAATTAAAGCATGTGAAATATAGTTCATGTGCAGACAAAGCATTCTCTCGTTTGGCACCTGGAATACTTCATAGTAATTTATTATAGGTCATTCATAAATGAAATGCACCATTATATCTTCCTGTTGCTCCATTTTAGTGAGAGATCTAAGTAATGGCTGTGAAGAAATCTTTCTAATAGATAAAATAGAGAAAGAAAATAATGTCAGTGCTGCCAGTGTGCTGCAGTTACTGTGTTTGCTTGGGGTTCTGTTGCAGGCTGACCTCTAGTGGAATAGCGAGTGCAGTGAAACGCTATTAAGCTCATACTTCAAATAGCTCTTAAAAAGTTAAAGTAAAATAAAATAATAACAAAACCCCCACAAACAACAAGAAATGTATACCTTTCTTTATTTTAATGAAGGTGGTAATATACACGATTTGGTAGCTGCTGTGCAACTGCAGCTGTAAAAGCAAGTCACTGTATTTTTGGTGTTCCAACTTTGAATAAATTCATATAAAATGCTGTCCAAATCAAGGTCTTGATACATTAAAGTATTTAGATGGGTGGTTAAGGCCATTTATAAACAGTCAGTCATTTCTTCCTATGACCAAAGTTAGTTCCTGCTTAAGTTTATTCAGAATAAATATTTCAGTATTTGCCTAAGTACTCTGCTGAGTCAGAGCCCCTAGTCTGTAGGCTTATAGATAATGGTCTCTAAAAAGTAATTATCTGCAAAGGCTGGGCATGGAATTGATTATTAAATAATTTCCCATACTTTGACCCTTCTGGAGATTTGTGTAATACATGGTTTTACAAAAGTGAAGGGTGATCAAGTTGTTGCCAAAAGGCCAGCTGAGGCCTGCAGAGTCTTAGAGCACAGACCATGAAAGCCTTTTCCTTGTAATTGCAGCATAAGGATAAGGCTGCTCAACTGCAGGCTTTTATTACAGACAATGTAAACACGGAGCAATTTACCTCCTACTAAAGCAGAATCCTCGTACTGAGGAGAATAAAAATAACTGCAGATTCTATGATTTCTGCACTTATTTTTTGACTCTATAAATAAATAGAAATCAGCAGAATAACTTTTATTTTTGGCGCCCTGGAAATTTGCCAAGAGTGTCTCTTAAGCAGTAACTATCATTACTGTACTAGGTATTTGCCTAGATTTCTGGTTAATGCCAGGATTCTGTGGATTGGATTTGAGTAACTGCTTTTATTGTTTATTTTATTGTTTTCTGCCATGGTAAAATCTGAACTGATAAAGAATGTAGAGGAACATTTTTGCTGATGCTATGTGTGGTGGTATGTCTGGTGCATCATATCTCTTCCTACAAAGCATGAAACGTAAATTTGCCCATAAGACCCAAGAACATGTAAGTATATTTGTTGTTTGAGGGGGTGTCAAGGACAAGCTTTGCATTTGCCAAAAGGCAGGCAGGTGTATTCAAGAGGAACTCGGTGAACAAAATCAGAGGGAAAAAATTAACCTGTCAGTAGTATTCTTTAAAGAGTTCCTGCTGGTATCACAGGCATACTTAAAATACTGTTGTCAAGTGAGTAAGCTCTCAAAGGCAATGATAACTTGATAAGAAGGATTTGATCTATTCTGGGATTTTTTTTATTTTATTTTTTTTTTATTCAATCTTGAAACTATGAAGTTAGAGCTTTAAGGCTGTTGAGCCATCTGGGTTCTAGAAATAATGTATACATTTTGTAGTGTGCTGACAATAATTTAATAGAGGAGTTACAGAAATGCTTGTAAAACACCTAATGTATACAAACTGCCCAGAGAACAAAAAAATAACCATTGTCCATCATTAACATTTTGAGCCGTAGGGAGTAGTGATCTCTTGTAGGAAAGATACAGCAGTCTTCAGAAGCATGGAGACCTTCCAGATACTTCTTTTCAGTGTGTATACCTGTTTGAAAGAAGGTCTCTTTTGAACTTGAACCACTTCTTTTAATGAATGCTTTCCCTATAGAATTCTTTGAAAAACGTTCAAATAAAAATGTACATTTAATAGAATAATGAAATACATCCCAGGAAAGATTGTTTAGTATATGACAGTTGCACTACAGGAAGGACACAAGGGAGCATAGAATACTCATCTGAAACAAAACTTCAACTGGTGGAATATTACCATGTATACATAAGTGTCTACATTATATATACGTATGGACAGAGAGATATGAAAACGAACAAAAAGACAAACTGACCCCTGTGAAAACTGGAACATGTAAACTTTAAAACTCATATGAGTATCTCTTATTATTATGGTGCTCTTTGCTATTTGTCATTTTAGTTTGGCTTAATTTTGATCCAGATCCTGCTTTGATAGCTTTGATATATGGTTCACTTATTGTGTGGCATTGTATGTGTAAATAACATTTGGTCCCTCCTGACATAATGTCTGGATACACTCTGCAAATGTGAAAGCTTATCTCTAAATCAAGTAAATACTTAGAACAATTGTCTGATATTTTTTTTCTTCAAATACTCATTTGAGTATTTCAGTTACAGTTAGGCCACTACCATTTTTCTACTAGAAGTGGAACATGCAAATTTAAATATTACTATTTTAAATACAGTTTCCTAGTGTTATACCTCAACTTTTGTGATGTGTAACCCATTAACAATATTTTAAAATGCAACCCATATAGCTGTAATAGAGAAAGGATAGTTATCAATATTATGCAGTATTGGATTACATTTCTCTCTGTTTTTTTTCACTTGTACTCGATGTTTGTTTCTCCAAAAGTCTGATTTACTTTTGGAAAACACATCACCTTAGTTCCTCTATCAGACACAATAAGTGGCAGAAAGCAGTACAGACGTGCTGGAAGGAAGGGATATTATCCAGAGGGACCTTGACAGGCTTGAGAGGTGGGCCAGTGCAAACCTCATGAAGTTCAACAAGGCCAAGTGCAAGGTCCTGCACCTGGGTCAGGGCAATCCCATGCACAAATAGAGGCTGGGCAGAGATTGGACTGGGAGCAGTCCTGCCAAGAAAGTTTTGGGGGTGTTGGTAGACAAGAAGCTTGACATGAGCTGGCAGTGTGTGCTTGCAGCCCAGAAACCAGCCATATACTGGGCTGCATCAAAAGGACAGTGACCAGCAGGTCGAGGGAAGTGATTCTCCCCTTGTACTCCCTTCTCGTGGGACCCCACTTGCAGTACTGCATCCAGCTCTGGCACCCCCAACACAAGAGGGACATGGAACTGTTGGAACAAGTCCAGAGGAGGGCCACAAAGATGCTCGGAGAGCTGGAGCACCTCTCCTCTGAAGACAAGCTGAAGGAGTTGGGGTTGTTCAGCCTGCAGAACAGAAGGCTGTGTGGAGACCTTATGGCAGCCTTCCAGTACCTAAAGGGGGCCCAAAAAAATAGGGAGAGGGACTTTTTTACAAGAGCATGTAGTGACAGGACAAGGGGGATTGGCTTTAATCTGACAGATGGAAGATTTAGATTAGATATTAGGAAGAAGTTGTTTACTATGAAGGCAGTTAGGCGCTGGCAGAGGTTGCCCAGGGAAGTTTTGGATGCCCCATCTTTGGCATTGTTCAAGGCCAGGTTGGATGGAGCTTGGAGCAAACTGGTCTAGTGGAAGGTATCCCTGCCCATGGCAGGGAGGTTGGGACTACTTGATGATTTAGGTCTCTTACAACCTGAACCATTCTATGATTCTGTGGTAAGATGGGTGGTAGATAGGAAGTTGGTTTTGGAAGAGCACTCGTCACTACACTCACCTATGCTTGTAGTGGTGAGCCTCATTTTTTGTTTTCACTGTGTTGACTAGATACTAAGAATCAGTCACAGAACTTCTAAATAGATTTATTCCTCTGTGTGTGTTGCATCAGTGTGAAGTTTCATGACTTTTCACTGTGCTCACTGTAACTGGTGTTACAGTTGGACTGTACAGTATAGGCATTTCAATTTCCTTTACACTTCGGTCTTTTTAGTATTTGGTAAAACTACTCAAAAGGGTAACAGTTATAATTTGTCAAATATATATACATGTATGCTGAAAATGTTCGCTGCCTCACTGCAAAGTAGACAAGTCTGATAATGAATGAGATCTGTGATTCTCTGAAGTAAAAGCCCTATTACTTTAGTTAGTCCAGTGAGCTGGTCATCCATTAAACATACATTCTATATACCTCAGAAGAACTGATACCAAAATTAGTTTGCAATAAAGGTGTTGAATGTAGATGTAGAATTTGGGTATTGAATCTAGGTCTAAGTTTTGCATGGTTTAGAAGAAAGCCAAAATTAGAGCTGGGGCAGAATGCCCTTAGTGGTATATATGTTACTTATGGCAAGATAAGTTATCGGTATGGTTCAGGTTTTAGGATTATATGTCCTTGAGTCTTTGAAAACAGCATGGATAGAGTACCTTAACTGAAGAATGTACCAATAAGTATTTGTGGTATAATCTGTCTTCACAAAGGTCTTATCATAATGCCTAACAGTTGCAGCTTTATTTAACACCCAGACTGTAGACTGTAACTCATTTTGCCTTTGTGCTTGTTCCTACATTGTCCTGAAGAGCTTGAAGACCTAGAAGTCCCAGTCTGACCAGAATCTCATTAGGTTAAGTGCTGAAGACTTGATGTTTAGGTTGAATGAGTAAGTTCAAGACATAAGTTGTCTCCTATTATATACAGTTCCCTATCTCCACTAAACAAAGATGTAAGCTGAAATGGTCAGCTATTATACACACACACATGCACACACACACAGAGCAGTCTTTTTGTATGTATGTCTCAGCTCTCCATACTGTAGTTGTGGATTTGACTAAATCTGAGTGTGGCTTGTTGGACAGCTGGAGGACCTGATAAGCTGAAAATCTTTCTTCTAGAATAAAATGTACCTGAAGTAAAAATTAAGTAATGTGAATGTCTAATGCTGAATGCCAAACATCTGTGGAAGAGGGAGGTCATTTTCTGTCCACGTGATTCCTTATTCTGTTCTACAGCAGTGCTCAGACTGGTTGAACTCCATATGTCAAAAGTAAAAAAAATTATGAGCGGCTGCTTTATTCCTGATCATTTCTGTGCTGCTTTGGGAACCTTAAGCAATATTTGGACAGAATAGTGTGAAGAAAAAGGTAAAAATCAGAAGAAAAAGGTAAAAATCCAAACAAAAACGAACCGTGAAAAAAAGGGGCATGTGGTTTCAGGATGGAAGTTTCTAGTCAACCAGAAATATAATTTGATTACAGGAATAGAAATATATCTCCTTTTTCTCACATTTATGTACCTAACAGTGTTGAAACCTGGTCTTCAAACCTGCAGCTTTGGAACCATGGGCTTTCTGAAATACCCCTAAATGTACTGGCAACTCTGGCTACACACAGAAAAAGAATGCTGCTCCACCAAGCAGAATGGGATTTTTTTTGCCCAAGTATTCAGTATGCAGGAAGCTCCCCATGAGATATATGGACTTAATTAATTGCAACCTGTGCTGCACCTTTTCTTTCTTGAGCAAAATGGTTTTAAAATCAGTGAACAAGTCCTTATCTTAAGGCCTTATCTCTCTACCAGAAAGGCTTCAGGCCAGAATGTGGCATACAAATGACTGTGCGTGACATCCTATTGCACATAGAGAAGGGGAAAATGTATACTTGCATATTGCAAGCTATTTCTGTGGGTATCCAACCTTGAAGACCTAGCACATTCTAATGGAAAAGCGTTCAGGTGGCAAAGATCTTTTCACACTGCATTCGGAGGAGAATTGGTAACTTCTGCTTCAAGGCTATTTTGCCTGTGGAATAGCTTGTGATTGCTACATCATGTTTGTGATAAATTTAATTGAAGCAAGTGTTTCAAATGGGAACAAATATAGATACCTTGTTCATTTATGACTCTGGTAGAAGTGCTATCCAGCTGTTTTAATGTTAGGTTGATTGCAACACTTGCATGACAGATGGTTAGTTGGCAGAAGACTTTTGAATGACAGTTTGGGGTCTTCCTATGCAGTGGTCTGTAATTCTGTGTGATATTTCTGATATTCTTTTTATATTAAAAAATATTTTGAATGTGAAATTGATTGCTCTTTACTTTGTCACTTTGCTTCCAAGAACTTTCAAAAGCAGTAATCATAGAAGGTCATTAACACAAAAAGCTCTCCTGCGACTGTTTTGGGGAAGTGGGATGGCTAAAAATTTGAAAAGACTATGTAGAACTTTTTGAAAGAAAATGGTGGAGGAACTTGGAAAGCACTGAGAACAAGAGTGGTTACTTTTCTCATAAAATTAATGCATTTGAGTGCGTGACTAGTAAAGATTGCTGGCAGAGAAAAAGGTTACAGAAAGAAATCCCAGATTCTCTTGCATACTTCATACTATATATATATAAAAAAATAGAGTGGTGAGATAGTAAATATGTATAGATTTGTTTGAACAGTTATATGTTAGCATGGCCTTTCTGTAGAGTTACATAAAATAATTTCATCTGTAAACTGTTATGAAAGGTTATGTTTCTGCATAGGTTTGACCAGCAGTTGTCCCTGAACAACAACCATGCATATGGTTATGCCAAGAATACCAATAAGAGAGGAAGCTGTGTGGCGTTTTGGCATGACCAGCATTAGTCATCAGTACTTAAAGCAGCTGAGCCCTTATATTAATCTATATAAAGGATTCATGCAGCATCTGTATGCTGGATATATGCTGGAGGGACTATTGAAAGGACACAGTTAAAGAGTCTCTTGAGAATACAGAGGTCTGGAATAGTGAAACGTGTAAGACATCATCCAGTATTTTCTGTGTGCATTCTGTGTGTATTTTCTAATGTACACAGCCTCTTAAAAGTATAACAGAATGGTCATTTTATTATGCTAGCTGTCACAAGACAAAGGTCAACATCAAAATGTCTGTCCCTGCTTATGAGGTTCTTCTAAAATTTACTAAGCAAAGTAACATTATACTGTCCACTTGGAGTTTACACCTTTGATATTGTTCAAACGTAATATTCTCTAGGGACAGTGTAACTTTTAAATCACAGCAATCCTTCCTTGGTAGTAGTCTGGAATACTGTGGAACTAATCCTTGAAGGGTTTGTAATGGGTGACAGTCCTGCTAGCACTAGAATTTTAATGCAGGCTACAGGATTTTCTACAAAACAAACAAACAAAAATATTATGATCTTGCATAGACAGTTAACTCTTAGCCAGAGAAGGGAGATACATAATTTGCTTTGGATTTTGCTTATTCTTTTTGTATTCTGGAGAACCTCAGAAACTATGGTATTGGATACCAGATAATGAGTGAAAATTGACAAGACAGAACATTCTTATTTATAGGATATTTTTTATTGCATAGAACTTGCAAAAAACTATATTGTACTGCAGTTTAACTAGACCTACAATAGTACTATATTTTCTAAATAATTATAGAATCGTAGAATCATTAGGGTTGGAAGGACCTTAAGATCATCTAGTTCCAACCCCCTTGCCATGGGCAGGGACACCTCTCACTAAACCTCACACTAAACCATGCCACCTAAGGCTCTGTCCAACTTGGCCTTGAACATTCGCCAAGGATGGAGCATTCACAACTTCTCTGGGCAACCCATTCCAGTGCCTCACCACCCCTACAGTAAAGAACTTCCTCCTTTTATCCAGTCTAAACTTCCCCTGTTTAAGTTTGAACCCGTGACTCCTTGTCCTATCAGTATAGTCTCTAATGAGTAGCCAGCATCCCTATAGCCCCCCTTCAGATACTGGAAGGCTGCTATGAGGTCTCCACGCAGTCTTCCCTTCTCCAGGCTGAACAGCCCCAACTTTCTCAGCCTATCTTCATGTGGGAGGTGCTCCAGTGCCCTGATCATCCTCGTGGCTCTCCTCTGGAGTTGTTCCAACAGTTCCATGTCCTTTTTATGTTGAGGACACCTGAACTGCATGCAATACTCCAAGTGAGGTCTCCCGAGAGCAGAGGGGCAGGATCACCTCCTTCGACCTGCTGATCACGCTTCTTTAGATGCAGCCCAAGATACGGTTGGCTTTCTGGGCTGTGAGCACGCATGGAAGCCAGCTTATGTTCATTTTCTCATCAACCAACACCCCCCAGTCCTTCTGCACAGGGCTGCTCTGAATCTCTTCTCTGCCCAGCCTGTAGATGTGCCTGGGATTGCTCTGAACCAATTATATTGCTAATGTCTTAATGTTGCTGGTAGCATTTGTTTTTCTGAAGAGAAAATGTGGTGACATGGTTGTGCTTGTGTGTGCATATGTATGCTGTGAGCAGTCTACTGTAAATATGTATGTGTAGTATATATAAGTGTAACATAATGAAAAGGCATAAAAAAGTTAAGTGTTTCCCAAATTTGAAGCTAGGAATAGTGCAGGAAATCGTTATAGACTTTTGATGAGATAGGATTTTAAAGTATGTCTAGTATGTTTCTGTGAACTATTCATGGAGGCCCGGTTGTGTTTTTGGAGGAGGCCATTGTTCTGTATAATCGCTGATAAGGAATGATTTAGCTAAAGAGCTAAAGAATTTAAAATTTTTGTTACAAATTTTCATTTTAGTCAATACCTGTTAAAGGGGCATCAATAGATTGGTAGTGATGACACTTGAATTAAGAGGTGGAATCGCTACATTAAGGTACTTTAAATGTCATCACAGTGACGCTTTCAACCAGTTTTCAAATAGACCTTAGTGTAGTATTTGCATCACTGTTACCTATTCATCTAGTGAAATGGTGACTTTAGAAAGATCAGTTCAGGGCTGTTGTCAACAAGATTTAAATAAATAAAATCTAATTAGCACTGTCCATGCATTTAATTGTGGCTCTCCTTTTTGGAGGAAATGGAACTGAAATTGATCTTAGAAATGGCACAGCAGGATTTTGCAACTCTTTGGGTCTGATTGTACCAATATAGCACTCCTTAGGCTGTCACAATAAACCATAAGAAGGAAGCTGGCAGAAAAGTTTCAGACCTGCTTATGATTTTCTCCCTCTGTATTTTTCTAGCACTGTATTAAAAAGCCTTTACACTTTTGGTGGCATCATATAGTTACAGTATTGTAATTAAAATAAGTATATGACATGCTAATTAACAGTACACCAGAATTGCATCATGACTTATGACTTATCTCTGAGAAACAATCATGAGAATTTGAATGGGATATAATTTATTTTTTCCTGCGTGCTTTGTAAAGAAGAATTGTGATGGCAGGTAGATGAGGTTTCTTGGAAAAATATTCTCTACCTTGCTTTTTTTTTTTTTAATTATTTTTTTATTAAGAGGGATAAGAAAAAATAGTTTACATCTTAGAATCATAGAGTAGTTTGGGTTGGTAGTTCTAGTACCTGCCATGGGTAGGGATACCTTCCACTAGAAGAGGTTGCTCAAAGCCACATCCAGCCTGACCTTGAACACTGCCAGGGATGAGACATCCGTAGCTTCTCTGGGCAACCTGTTCCAATGTCTCACTAACTTCACAGTAAAGAACTTCTTCCTAATATCTAACCTAAATCTGCTATCTGTCAGCTTAAAGCCATTCCTCCTTGTCCTGTCACTTCATGCCCTTTTAAAAAATCCCTCTCTAAATTAATTGTAGACCTCCAGAACAGAATTTTTAATTTCTTTATTTATGATATAACTGCTGATTCTGTCACAAAAAAGCTGACTATCATAAGCCACAGGTCGGTTTGTTCTCAGGTGTTGCTGGTGCCCTAGTATTTTGGGGCTATCCAAGCCTGCAAAGCTTCATCTTTTCTGTGAATTAGTGACCTCCTACATTTGAGGTGATTATGTCAGATTCTTGGGGTTTGTCCTGTGCACATATTTCTATTTCTGTTGCAGCTGAAATGGAAATAATCCTAGGCTGCTAAATATTTATTTAATTTGAGGGACATAAGTAAATGATAAAAAGGGCTGGAGAGTCTCACACTGAACTACATGGTAAGAAGTCTGTGTGAGATTCCTGGTCATCCCTGTCATAAAATTTTTAGGGAGGTGATTCGGCGTCTAAAATCAGTGCTAAGGGTTCAGATATGAGATATAAGAATCTAGACGCTAATTGCCAGATTTGAGGAGATTTAGATTTTTGCGATGCAGTTTACCAAATACAGTTATTTACCCAAAGCTATTAGTGAATTTTTTGTGTCTCCCTTTTGCCTGCATTCTGTAGGACTTTGATGCATAGTCTCACACTTTTTTTGCAAATCTAAGCTGACACTGCTCTTCATCATTATATATTTAAATACATTTTGATGTTTGCCCTTAAGTCTGCATGGTCAGATGACAGTTAAAATGCTTGTCAGCAAATTGTTGAAGAGAAAAGCTTCTACCCTTGAAAAAGCTCTACTGAATTGCCAGGTATTCTGCATATTTACTCCATAGAAGAAGCAAAAAGTTTGGGTGGTGGTTTGTTGTGTTTTTTGGTTCGTTGGTTTGGTTTTTGTTTGGTTGGTTTGGGTTTTTTTATCCTTTTGCTAGGTAATGGCCAGATACAATCTAAGCCTTTCAATAGCTAACCCTGTGTGAGATTGCTGTTATGGAAATTCTTTTTTGTAATAATAAACTATTTCTCTCAGGGAATCTTTTTGTAACTTAAGCCATCCTGCAAGAAATTAAGTGTTTCTCCTGGCTGAGGGAGGGTGCCAAATTCAAGCATGTATGTAACAGTCTTAGGAAACTTTTAAAAAGCCTTTCACTCGAATATATGTGGAAAAACAGCTTGTGACCTTCCCATCACAGTTACATACGTTCTGAAAGAGCCATAAAAAAGTTTATGCATAAGCTTGAGGGCCAGATATGAGAAGATGAGAATTAGCACCAGACTTTAATTGGGAATTCATCCTGGCTACCAAAAATCATTTGTATCTGATGGTGCTACAAAAAGACAAATTTTCTTAGGGTTTGGTTGATTACTTGCTGGCATATAACATTCCATGATGTGGCTTTGCCAAACTAAAAGCATTTTTACCTTTTTAGTTAATTCATAGAACTAATTTCAAGCCCTCATTTTTCTCACTCATACAAAGTATTTGGGTATGATTCCTTATGCCTTATGGGACAGAACATTAAGCATAGATACACTTATTTTCATCTATTAATATTAGTAATTATCAGCATTAACCCCATGTGTGTTTGGAAATAAAATAAAACTTAAGGCTTGTAAAAGGAACACTGCATTTTTAACAGTGAAGCTGCTCTTTCTATTCTGTATTGCTTCTGTTGCCCTTAAGATATTGGGGTGAAGAAATAAAGCAAATTCCATCAGCTAAAAATAACAAAGATAACAGAAACACATAAATCAAGTATAAATAATAACATGAATGAACTGAGGATTTAAAACAATAGTTGTGGTCTCTAACAGCAGGAGTGGATAAAACCACAGCGATTAAATGCACTTTAATGGTTTAAAGTAATTTATTACTATTGTCTAAGTCAGTCAGTTTTTAAACAATGAAAACTTCTTACATGCATATGCATGACATCTCTTTTGAAAATCACACCATTTTCTTTGCATGTAAATTAAAGTAAATAAAAATGTATAGTTTGAGCCTTGGAGACTGTCACATTATACTTTAACAAAGTAATTTACTTTATTTGATCAATCAACAGTGTGCAAATGGCTGAATATTGTTATGCGTAAACCTAAGCTGTGATTTCCAGTATTGCAGTGATTAAAAGATAGTTTAACCATTATTTGCTTGTTTGTTTTAATATAGTTTACAATGTCAAAGGAGTATCATCATTACTTATATTCTGAGGAATATAGTTTAAAAGCCTCATGAACACCAAAATATAAGGTTATTTTAATGAAAAAAAATTATGCTTTGCAGGACTTTAAAGCTTCATCTATAAAATACTTGTAATACTGAAGTCTTTAAGTTGAACTTAGTGAAGCCTTAATTGACATATACTAATTGAGTAATTACAAATGTGTTACTGGGGCATTCAAAACATTTATATGCTGGGAATGAATGTGGGTTGTTGTTGTTTGACTTTTTTTTCCTTTTTTTTTTTTTTTTTTTTCCCTTAAACTTATTTTCCAGTGGACTGAATATATTAGTGATGAATGTGCTGTGAAACTAACTGTTTGTTTCCATGCTGGAAAAGTTTCATAGATCCAGCAATCGCTAGCCATTTTCCTGCACAACATCCATCATTTTGTCGAAGTTTTAATGTTTTTTACTGAACCACCTAGGAAAGAAAGGGGGAGAAAAGAATGACAAAACAGCCAAATTCTTTCATTTCATGCCAAACAAATGACTGAAGTTTATCCTTGTTTGCCATTGGAACAATTAATGTGACATTTTCCCAAATGCCATACTAAGCTTGATTGTCAGTTATTGAAATGTATGTTTATATTAGGAGTGGTGCAATTCTAAATGCTTTTTTTCATCAATGTCATTGAATCCTTAATTCACAACCTTTGAAACATAACAGAATTAGAAAGCCTTTTGGACCATTTGGCTGAAGTTGTGCCCTCACTACAGTATCTCAGTTTGCTTGGAAACATGGCATGCCCAAATGAACTGGTCTGCAAAGAGAAAGATGAAGATGACTACCAGAGGTACAGGTTAGTGTTTCCACTTGTAAATGTGGTAAGGTGTGTCACTTTTGTTTTATTACTGGAAAAATACTGAACTGAAACCAACTCAGAGTCTCAAACCAGATCTGCACTCTATTGTGAAAGCATTGTTTCATATTCTGCAATGAAACACCTGGGAATTTGAATAACACCTTTTCGGTGAGATCACTCTCAGGAACCCCATTTCAAAAAATATTTCAATGCTGTACAGCTCATGTTTGAGTTGAGCAGGTGCGCACAGGATTTCCTGAATGTGAGCGCTCATAGGTGCCTACTTACAAGCCTGCCTTTCTGTAAAGTGACACTTAACATATGCGAAGGATGACAGTCAATAAAAAAAGCCAATCATTACACTCGGCCAGTTGCATTGTCTTCTGCTAACATTGGATTATGGTAACAAGTTTCTTCTCTAGGCACTATTAAAGGCACTGTTATCTCTAAGATACTGTTAAAGAACATAGAAGAAAGGACTCCTATGTTGAGCTGCTTAATTCAGAGTTTTGCAACTGAAAAGTTGCAAAAATTTACAAGGGTTATTTTTTAATAAATAAAATTACTTGTGCCTGATGACTGTGAGCATAGGTCCAAAATCTATGGAATATCTGCTGAAGTGACATAATTTTCCTATTTATAACTTTAAAGGCAAGTGATTATTGGAAAAAAAGAAAAAAGAGAAAAGCAATTGGAATCCTTTAACCTTGCTCAGGTCTGATACAAGGTTTCAGTCTCTGTGTGATAATACTTTTCATGTCAGCTGAAAACCGCTGTCTGAGACAAGTCAGAGTGAAGCAGCACCAAGTGACACTGGTCGCCATGCTGCAACTTTGCAGAGCCGGAGCTTACTTTTTATCAGCAGATCACCTGCAGTAGTCAGAGTTATATAGTAAACCATCGATTTTATCTTCATGTGATCCAAACTCTGCTGTAGGAGTTATTATAACACAATACAAAGTGACAAAGACTAAAAACAGGTTTATTGGGAAATGGCATGAATTCCATGCACCAGTTTATTGCTTGGAAGTGCTGTAAGATGAAACAGCAGTACAGCTGTCTTGGGTGTGGATATACTTTTTCCTTTGTTCCAAATTTTTGAGCTGGATTTCTAGATTATCTTTAACCTAAATACTTTCACCTTTTTAATGATTCAACTTTTGAATCCAGTTTACCAGTGGGGTTTTGGTTTTCACCACTTAGAGCAGCCTAGATTCAATAAAATATTTTCCTATTGCTTTCACACTGAAGTGGAAGGTATGCCTACTATCCAGTTTGCAAGAGTCTGAAAGTACTGTCTCTATGTAAATTTATGTGACATTTGCACTAGAGAATTGCTTAAAAAATGAATTCTATTTCTGCAGTTTACTGTTTTTCACTTTGAGTATGTTTTCTGACAATATGTGTCCTATTAATCATTTAAGCAAAAGTAGTATATTAAAGGAGCCATTCAGAGGCAAGAACCCATGGTTCATTTAGTGCTGTCTGAAAAAATTCTTTATTGATTGACATCCTCCGTGGTTATGTGATGTAATATTTATAGTATGTCACGCAGCCATACATCAAAACAAGAGTGTCTGTTGTTTCATTTCAATGCAAAAATGTTGATTTCAGGGAGGTCAAGGTAGTTTTAGGTCACATCATGGCAAACCACTGTGTCAAAGTGTGAAGTGATTGTATTCATGCATCTGTTTGAAACTGCAACATTGTTTCCATTTTCTTTCCCCTCAATTTTTCAACCTTTCTTTTTTTTCTTTCTTTTTTTTTTTTTTTTTATTAAACTAGGCTAATTAAAAATCTTTAAAGAAAGAAGAATGGTCTTGTAATTAGTTGAATGATTTGTGGCTCTGCTATAATAATGAAATCTTTCTGATCTTTTTCTCTAATTATTTGTTACACTATATGAAATGTGGTTTTAAGTCAACATTAGACTCAAAAACCCCAAAAATGTCTGTCTGTCTATCTCTCTCTTTATCTAGAGGGAAATGTATTCACCTACATGGTGGAACTGATTAAAAACACTCTGCTAATTTTATTCTGAATAGCTAGATCAGAGTTTTGAATACATGTTCTGAAGCATCTAGGACAATTTTTTCTTCCTTCTCTCAAATCTGCAGATATATCTTACAGATTTAACAGCAGTAAGCTCTCCTGGGTGAGAAATTATTTGTATTTTATCAAAGGTATTGCTTCAAGTCTCAAAAGCAAACATCTGATATGGCCATTTTAATTTTATTTTTTTTTTATGGTTTGAAGTAACTTTTTTTCCTAAGATTTTTATTTTTTTGAGAAAATTTGTCACAAATAAAGCATCAAAAGATTGCATTTCAGTGAACCCAAATTATATAAACATTTTGCTTTACTGTAAAATTTTATTCTGAATAGGAACTTCTAGTAAATTTTTGCAGTGACCATTGGAACCATAGCTTCATTTCTTATTGAGTTTTAATTTCATTCCTACTGAGTTCAATTAGAGTTCAGGCTACTTAATTCCTCAACCAGAAAGAGAAATCTGCTAGAAATCAAAGCTTTACTTAATCTTCTCATTCCAACAAACTGAAAAGTTATGTAAAACCCCCAAAATCTCAACCTTGAAAAAGTGTAGAAAATCAGATTTTTAACAAATCAAGGTCCAGTGATTTACTGTGGTATTAGCAACAGAGATAAAAAATAATATTGCATATTTTAAAAATAATCAGATTTTCTTATAAATACTTGGAAAATTAATGAAACTATGATTTTTGTGAAGAAGTTACAATCTGGTACCTCAGGTAATCCATTGTTATACCTTTTCAATAATAAAACTTTTCCCTAGTTTTTCATTATATATAGATTTTATACACAAATATTGTTGTGACTTTTTCTCAAAGTCATTTTTTTTTTTTTTTTCTAAGAAACACATGAGTGTGAGGGTTTTGTTTTTTTTTTTTAGAAAAACTGGGGTTTTTTTTCCATCCCTGTTAATTCCTTTCTACCTTTCAAATATGTAGAACAAATTGATGGAAAATGTTTCGATGTTTGTTACTGGAATTTTTGTTTGGACAGAAGAAAATGGAAAGTTCTTTGTGTGGAATTTTTATAAGCAAACTTAGAATCATAGAATAGTTTGGGTTGGAAAGAACCTTAAGATCATCCAGTTCCAACCCCTCTGCCATGGACAGGGACTCCTCACACTAGCCCATATCACTCAAGGCTCTGTCCAGCCTAGCCTTGAACTCTGCCGGGGATGGGCAACCTGTTCCAGTGCCTCACCACCCTTGCAGTAAAGAACTTCTTATATCTAACCTGAACTTCTCATTCACCATTCGTTTCAAGTCTCCCATTGGACATTGAGCCATTGACCTTAACCCTCTGTGTGCAGCCATCCAGCCAATTATTTATCCACTGGGTGGTCCATCCATCAATTTTATGTTTCTCAAGTTTAGAGACAAGGATGTCATGAGGGATAGTGTCAAACGCTTTGCACTTGCCAGTGAAGACTGAGGCAAAGTTGTCATTGAGAATCTCTGCCCTCTCCAAATAAAGGGCTGCTTGTTCTTCCATTTCCTTATGGAGAGGACCCACATTATCATTAGCCTGTCTTTTGTTTGCAACATAGCTATAGAAGACCTCCCTTTTATCTTTGACATCTCTGGCAGGACTCAAGTCTGACTGGGCCTTACCTTTCCTAACCTGACCCCTAGCTTCCTGGACAAGTCCCTCTATTCTTTCCAGGCCACCTGTCCTTGCTTCCACCTTCTGTAAGCTTTTATCCTCCTGAGTTTTCTCAGCAGCTCCTTATCCATCTATGGAGGCCTCCTGGCCTTCTTGCCCAATTTCCTTTTAGTCAGGATGCAACACACCTGAGCTTGGAGCAGGTGATCCTTGAATATCAACCAGCATTCTGGGCCCCCTCTTCCCTTCTGGGCTTCATCCCATGGAACCTTACTGAGCAGGCTCCTGCAGAGGCCAAAGTCTGCTCTCTTGTAGTCCAGGGCAGTGAGCTTGCTGCATGCCCTTCTCACTGCCCTGAGGATCTTGAACTCCATCATTTCATGATCACTGCTGCCAAGCATCTGCACTGCACTGCACTACACTGGAACATCACATTTCCCACCAGCCCCTCCCTGTTGGTGAGTACCAGGTCAAGCATGGCACCTCTCCTTGTCAGCTCCTCTGTTACTTGCAGGAGGAAGTTGTCTTCCACACAATCAAGGACCCTCCTGGATTGCTTGTGCAGGGCCATACCATCCCTCCAAAAGACATTATGGTGATTGAAGTCCTCCATGAGGACAAGGGCCTGTGAGTGTGAGGCTGCTCCTAGAGCGCTTCATCTACAGAGTCCTCCTGATGGGATGATCTGTAGCAGACCCCCACAGTAATGTCCCGCATTGCAGTTCTCCTGTTGACCCTAACCCACAAACTCTCAGTTGGCCCATCACCCATCCCCAGGCAGAGTTCCATATACTCCAGCCTATCATTGGCATAAATAGCTACACCCCCTGCCTGTCTGCCCAGCCTGTCTTTCCTAAAGACAACCAAACTTGTTTGGCTGCTTTTAAAACCTTTTGGTTCTTTCCGTCATTGTAAAATGCCTTTAGTTTCTTTCTGTTAAAAAGATGCTGTAAATTCTTACTTTTTATCTTCTTTTTTTAAGCTTTCTGTATTTTGGAGGTGATATTTTGTAAAGGGATATCTTGGGGGTGAGGCAGAGGAAAGCAAAATATCTAAAATATCATGGTGATAGGAAAGTTTTAAAAGCTCTTGGCTCAAACAGGAAGCAAGAAACACAGAAAAAAGAGCCTGCAAAACAGTGTGTCCTCTAAAATAACCTACTCTACAATCTCTGCTTTGAAGATTGTGTGAAAGCAAAGGTCATGACCTGGAGATCAAAGTAACAGAAGTCAACACAGTAATTGCTGGTTGCTTCTCTTGTACCCACACTTGGTCAGTCCTGTGGGTGTATTGTTTGCAGTGAAAACTTCAAACATGATGTTACTGAACTGTGAAAAATCATCTGGGTCAGAATGTATTACAAAGCATTTGCGAATGCTGCAGGTGACCTCACCTATTTTAATTAAAACGATATGATTGTGAAAGATGTATGCCATGTGTGAAGTTTTCAGTGCTTGCTCATTCTTCTTTGTTCCTTATTGACATTTCCTGGAATGATGCATTCATTAAGTGCTGTTGACATGGAAACAAGGGCAAGTGGAAACAAATGCCTGAGTTTATTTTAAATTAGCTTAAAAGTACATGTACTAGATATGCTATCTTTGGTAGGGGGAGCAAATGGTGATAACCTGATGGAGTCCTCTTGAGGTTTAACAGCAAGAAGAGAAGTGCAGGAATTTTGTATGGATTAACTTTTTAGGCTAAATCAGCTATTCCCAACCCAGAGGTTTGATTCTGTGAAATGCTGGGTCCTCTTACAGCATTTTCAGTTTCCTTTGTTTTGTTTTATTGTGGTTTTGGTTTGGTTTGGTTTGGTGTTTGTTTGGTTTTTTAATTGAGGCAAAACCTGCTAAGGTATTTTAAACAGTCTTGTGATTGAATTTGGATGATAATATAACTACATAAATGCATATTCATGAAGTAAGGGGAGACTGGAAGTCCTCACTCATTAATGAAAATAATGCTAATATATTTGGTCAGTATCACTGAATTTATTGTTAAGGCTGTCTTTTAGCAAGAGGGATTGAAGTCTAGGGTACTTCTGTGTATGTTTTTTATGTACTTAAGGAGATGCTTAGGGTATTCCCTTATGTCCTATGATCTATGAATCTGTGCTACTTCACTGTTTGCATGAGGCCCTGTCTATTCTACAGTACCTGGAAAAAACCCTGTGTCAAATAGTGACACAACTTCCATCTGAGATTAACGAATGTAAGGTTTTATGAGCAAGGGCTATTATAATGTTTTTATTCAGCCAAATAAATTGAAGTCCGTAGTACCCCAATTTGTCCATACTAACACAGTAAGTCAAGACGTAACTATAGTGTTATATGTGTGAAGACATATTTTTCTAATTCATAGAGGTCTTTGCTACATTAAAGCAGAAGATGATATAGGATTAGGAGGCCGTCTGGATTTCTCAGCGCTTTGAAAGCCCCTCAGAATCATGTATACTAAGGTTGCACAGAGGCTATGAGTTCGTCTGACATACCTCATGCCAACATCATACCCTCTGTTCTGGAAGATGTTGGTTTAAGTTTGTGACCTGGCTTCCTTAACTCTGCATTGAAAGGGTTTTGTTGCAGACAGAAATCCTGCAACCAGTTTTATGCTGTTTGCTAGGGTAAGGATAGGGGTAGAGAGTTAAACTTTTCAGTGGTGCAGAAGCAGCACTTACAGGAGGTAATCTACTTAATTGTAATAAACATGTTTCTCAAGCCTATTTTTTGTTTTTTTCTCTCCCCGTTTGCTGATGTGCCAGCTTCAGGTTATTTATTATTTCTAGTTTACAGTAACGTAACTAAGAGCATAATCAGCCCTTCAAAGTTTGAAATAAGTATATTATTTTTATGTTCTATGATTGTCAGAGAAAGGAATGAAATAGCACAGAAAATAAAAAATGAAAGTAAACAATGAAACAAAGTGCATGTTGCAGTTGTGATGCAAGTAGAGATAGATGTTTTTTTCTGCATTCTTCTGGGCAAATATTTCTCAAATTTTAACTGCCAGATTAATTTTGTGGTTTAAACTAAAATATTGATGTATATAGTACAGTTTTATATTCCAGTTTATGTTAATAAAAATACAAAATTAAGAAGTATACAGAATCTAGTTCTTACTATAGTCTTTCACTAAAGATTCAGTGGAAAAGTTTATTTTCTCTAAAAAACTATTATGTACAAATTTAGTATACTTTTCTTGTAGTAGAAGG
The DNA here is from genome assembly GCA_009867235.2 of Psittacus erithacus. Classification (NCBI taxonomy): domain Eukaryota; kingdom Metazoa; phylum Chordata; class Aves; order Psittaciformes; family Psittacidae; genus Psittacus; species Psittacus erithacus. Next base: position 1,313 of record WYDI02034068.1, on the reverse strand, counting down.
AGAGAAAAAACAAAACAAAACAAACAACCCCAAACATCCTTTTACCAAGTAATTTATTGCCACTTATAAGATTTTCTTATAGTGCGGCTCATGGGTGATGACATTATCTTTCAGTATCAGGAGGCCAACCATGTTCTTCAACTTGTCTGCTTTTCCAAGGGTGGTAATAAATGAATTGAGGCTCTTTAGATGCTATGATATTAAGTGATTTTTTTTTTTTGGTTTCTTTGATTTGTTATGGTGTTCACATATCAAGAATAAAAGCTTCCTAGAAGTGTTTGATAACAGTAAGGATTAGTATACCAAAACTCATTAAAACTGAAAGAATTTTTATGCCTGGACCTAAATGGCTACTGAAAAAAATAGGTCAGAATGAAATTACACAGTCGCTATTTAACAAAAATAAGAAGTTGACCTAAAAGTTATTTACACTTCTGTGTTTTGGATCATGACTGTCAAATTTCTTGCATGTGTTTAAAGTAGATTTGTTTCTTTCTTTCGTGTGATCCTTTAAGAAACACACATTCTTTTTGAGCCCTTTTGCTTCACCTGTGAAACTCTCCTATAAGAGTGAACCATAACTGATTTTTGGGGTTGAGGGAATAGCTCAAGGACTATGTTTTAAGTAATGACTTTTCAACTGTTATGCAGTGAAGAACTAGAAACACACACAGAATATACCTGCAAGGTAACTGGTAAGTCTTAGTTTATGTGTTTGTAAGACAGAATTAAGATGACAAGTCTGTGATTCATTAAAAGCTGTAGAGTGAGTCAGTATCAGAGACAGTATTTCTTTATATAAAAACTAGAATCATGCATTGTTTAATAAATAGCAATAGCTGATCTCAAAGCTAACTTTCTTCTGTCCCTTTCTGAACTCCAACATGTTTCTTCAAAGGAAGGCTTTGCCCCATTGAGCTTTAGCCAATGTCAATAGCAGCTAAATCCCAAACTCATTGCATTCCTTTGCAAATGCCCCCTCAAGCCTGTCCCTCTTTTCCAATATCTTGGCAGGTCTGTGTAAAAACTGTGAAAATAGTACTAATAAGATGCAACACTTACAAAATTGGTAAATGAATTGTTGATCTTCCTTGTCATTTTCATTTAAGACTGAAACAACATGAAATGTGATATTCTCTGGTATTTTTCGATCTCTTGAGTGTTCCTGTTTGTGTGTGATGGATATCTATTTGTCGTGGTTTAAGGCCTGCCACACAGCCCACTCACTGCCCCCTCCTTCCTCCCTTGGCTCCCGGAGGGATGGGGAAGAGAATCGAAAGAATACAACTCCCACAGGTTGAGATAAGAACAGT